>JANEHU010001887.1:0-19104 GCA_027563435.1 Nasonovia ribisnigri | reverse complement strand
GTCTTTTATACAAGTATCTAGTTCATACTTTTACCGAAAAATTACAGATAATTTATGAAAATTGGTATGCAAATACAATGTATAAATAAATTATAAACTTCATTTCTTCATCATATTATTGAATAGGTATGCAATCTCTGCTTTAAAGACTTTGCCAGTTTTGAAGGGTTGAAAATTCATAAGAAAAGCGTTCATCCAAAACGTACCTTAGAAGGGACAAATTTTCTCCGTGTCAATGATTTTTTTGTAAGTAATTATAAGTAGATTTCAAAATGGAGTGTAAAATATTTCTTCTTTTGATAATTTTATAGGAATGTCATGAATGTAATAAAAAATTTTGCCGGAAAGATACCTTAAGACGACATATAAAAATAAAACACTTGTTAGAACGAGATGATTTTGTAAGTGTGACATAGAAAAATATTATTACTAGTGGTTATATAATATGTTCACATCTACTTATTTACCAGATACCCTTTTTTACTTTTAAGGGTAGCCGGTAAGTAGATTGTTGAGTATTGGTCCACTTTATATCTAACATTGAAATATATATCATCATGGTAATTCGTATTCTTGAATTCTATAGGAATGTGCTCATTGTTCAAGGAAATATACCCGAAAGAATGATTTAATTAAACATTTAAGTAAACATATAATTTTGAACGGAAATTCGAATCCCAAGGTAATTAGTCCGAATTATCATGGGTACTTACCTATTGCAACATTTGTTTTTTTTTTTACCTAATGCTTTTAATATTTTACATTATACAGGCTACACATTTTAGGTGTCTTATGTGTGAACAATATTTTAGTACAAGAATCCTCATAAATGAACATTACCAAAAATACCACAACTTAGACTTTGTGTATGAACATTTAAAGTTCACATCTTTTGGTGAATTTCAGAAATGGAAAACTAATGAAGAACAAAAAAAAAAGTTACCTCATATAAATTTAAACGCAGAAGATAAATTGAATATTGCCAAGAAGTTATCATTAGGTGTACCACGTAATATTATATTGGGACAATACGAATCAACAGAGAATCAGGAAATATGTAGTCGTATTAATTTATTAAATTATAATGATGTGACGAATATTGCAAAGCAATTTAATCTTAACGAACCTTTTCCTAAACTATTTAATGACGATTCGAAAAATATTGCAAGTTTTGTACTAAAGAACAACAATTCAATACTTTTTTATAAAGAAGAAGGAATCGAAGATGATCAGTTTCTAACATTAAAGAAGGACGACTTTGCTTTAGGATACATGAATAAAAACCAAGAGCGTAATTTGAAACGCTATGGTTACAAAACAATATGTTTTGATGGCACACATGGAACGAATCCAAATGATTTTATTTTACATACATTGTTAGTAACAGATGTAGACTGCGAAGGCTACCCAGTTGCCTTTTTACTAACCAATAGAAATGACGAAGTGGTAATTAGTGTTCTGCTTGAAAAAATCAAAGATCGACTGGGTAGTGTGTCACCAAAAACAATCATGTCAGATATGCAGACTTCATATTTTAACAGTTGGATAAAAAAAATGGGTCCTGTGAATCACAAGCTATTTTGCACCTGGCATGTGCACGAAGCCTGGCGTAAAAATTTGTCCAAA
Source organism: Nasonovia ribisnigri (assembly GCA_027563435.1). Classification (NCBI taxonomy): domain Eukaryota; kingdom Metazoa; phylum Arthropoda; class Insecta; order Hemiptera; family Aphididae; genus Nasonovia; species Nasonovia ribisnigri. Next base: position 17,478 of record JANEHU010001887.1, on the reverse strand, counting down.
ATAAAAAATAAAGAAAAAAAAGTAACAGTCACTAAAATTCTATATGATTTATCTACTGAATTAGATATTGGAAAATTTAAAAATAAACTACACGCTTTTCTGTCAAACAACGATGACGATCTTCAATTTTTTTTAGATTATTTTTTCAAATATTATGGCCAAAATCAACAGTTCTGGGCATACTGTTACAGGCAGAATGCCGGTTGTAACACAAATATGAACTTAGAAAGCTTCCATAGAGTTTTAAAAGAAAAAATTATGTGTAGATTAAAAGTCAGAAGCGTGTAAGATTGTTTATGCTACTTGGAAAAATATTTAGTAATGAAAGAAAATGATCTACAAAAAAAACAAATACGTTTTAAACGCACCAATAAATTGAAATGTCTTCGTGCAAATCATAAGAAAGTGGAAAAACAAAGTGAATTAAAAAGTATGGTTATCAATTCATTAGACTATAACTCTTGGTATGTTCAATCGTTCACCGATGAAAAAATTATGTACAATGTACTTAAAAGAGAAGTAAAAGAGTGTACATTGTATGAAGGTGAGATCTGTTTACTTCCTTGCACACAATGTAATGCGTGTTTCCACGATTACACGTGTAATTGCAAGGACCATTCAATTAAAAATAATATGTGCAAGCATATTCACGCCGTTGCAATGAACCTCCTCAGCCAAAAAACCGACAGCAAATGTAGACAAACAACAAAAACAAAAAGCACACACAGACGTAGTATACAGACAAAGATGAAATCTAAAGATGATGAACCGATGGAGACAACAAGTATAGACGAGGAAAATCAATCACACCATGATGATGATGGTAATAAGAATTAATTGAAAAACGTTTATTTAGTTTATATTTTCAAAATTTTTTTCAGAAGTTTTATTAAACAAATTAAGGCAGAATATTTTACAAGAAATTGAGCAATCGTTACAGCAGATAACATCACGAGAACAACTACAACAGTTAAATAAAAAACTGGTTGCACCCATCCATGTTTCCATTGCTGCTTCAAAAATTGAAACTGTGCCTTTGAAACAAAAAAATAAGTTGGAAAGGGGTAAAATGAAACCACAAAAGAGAATTTTTGACGTAGGTCTACATTGAATTTTAATTCCATTACATTAATTTGGTGCAACTAATTTTTTTTTTTATTACAGGTGCCAAAAAACAAGGCAAATAAAGAAAACTAAAATTTCTTAATTTTAGGATTTTTTTGTTCGGGTATAATGAACTGTAAAAAAAAAAAGTAACAAACAATATTGTATTAAAATTAATTATATTAATTTTAAGTTGTGTATTATATATTTTTGTAGGACGTATTAGATAAAGTTTAATAAATTATTATTATTTTTTTTTTTTTGTAAGACGTGTTAGAATTATCATTTTTAATTTTTTTTTAGTAATAAGTAATTAAGTATAATAATTTAGATTTAAAAATTATAAATTATTTGATAAATTATTTTTAGTAATTATTTGAATGTTATCTTATCACCGACGTAGATATAGAATAAATGCGTGAACAACAGTGGCTCCGCAACAGTAATACTTACCACCGGAACTATGGCATTTGTAGGCTCGTCCCTCCAGCCACATCGTTACCAGTCCTGTATATCTTAGTCCGTGCCGCTGTCTAGAGTGCCTTGATAGACAGAGTGTGGCCATATGAACTAATAAGGAAATTGTCCGCCATTAGTAGGCTAATAAATGAATAGCTCTTACGTGATATTATATGACATTGTATTTCATAGATTATTTTTATAACTTTCTCAGTGATATTTCACTTTGATCTAACTTATAAATAGATTTACAATATTTTCTTTAGTTTAATAATTTTCGTGTAGAGGACATGTACTATTAATTATTATATATAGGTATATTATTTATTCTAGTTATCTTGAATGGAAACTGTATTTTCACAAATTATATCAATGGATATAATTTTTTAATCTATTTCACTCTGGAGTTGATCTGCTAAAATAAATAAAAACAATTAATTTTTAATGAAATACCACAACTGAGAAAATAGTGTAGTAAAATAGAAAAGCAAAGTATAATGTTTAGACGCATTTGTAAATTGTGCTTATAGCCATGCAAAATGATGTTAAAGCATTTAAATACAATAGCAAAAATGGAACCTGAAGAGTATATTTTTTGCAAGCATGATATTTACTATCAAGAATGAATTATTCTTTTACAAAATGAAAATATATAAATTATTATAAGCAGTATACAATATCATGTTTTAAATGAGAATATAAAATAAATTGCATTTTAAATAAAGTAAACAATACACATAAAATATAAAATTAAATAGTAAGGCTGCATACTCAATTTCATTAAAAAGCTGTATAAATTGAAATTTTATACATAAGAAAAACAGCATATACAAAAAAGTTAAAAATTAAAGCAGGATAATAAAGCAAAAATAATTAATTACAATTTGACATAATCACAAATGATTAGCAACAGATTTACTTCCATATTTGTTAGCTAATTTAATTTTGTTTTTTCCAACAATCTTTAAACGAAATAATAATAATAATCTTTATTGCAACAACAGAATATATACATTATTTACAAAAAAATATGAGTTGAATATTGCAGCACCCCTATAAGCGAAGCTTGTGCTGGGGGCACGGTTCTTATTATTTAAAGTGAATACATAATGGATAAAAGTTTAATAAAATTATTTAAATACAAAACAAACAAATTTAGATAAAAGTTAATACAGCATAAATAAACTAACAATAAATTAAAAACAAAAAATAGTTGTATTATTATAAATTATAACTATTACAAACTAGAAAGTAGATAGGTCTAAATGTTTTACATAATTTTTAAATAATAACACATTTTTAAAGTTGTTTATATTAATGTTTAGTGAACGACATAATTTCAAACCCATGTAAAATATACTATGTTGGCCAAACACTTTGTTAAGGTTAGGTAGATGTATATTAATATTTTGTTTATACCTTGTATTATGCTCGTGATCTAGCAATGTAATTAAATTTTTATGTTTATATAAATCGACTAAAACCGATAATTTATAAATGCATTTGAAATGCTTTACTTTAATTTCATTATAAATCGATGATGTACTAGTTGTCATGGGAAGATTTAGTAAAAATTTGACAATTCCATTAATAGTAACTATAAATCTAGATAAAACGTTATTTGCGGCTCCTCCCCAAATAGAAATACCATAAGAATAAATTGATTGAACTAATGCAAGAAAAATCATTCTTTTATAATAATTATTAAATAAGTATCTAGCTTCTTTAAAGAAGTAGAAGAATTTACGTAAAGTATTATTAATATAATTTATATGACTTTCCCATTTAAATCTATAGTCAACAATTATTCCAAGATATTTTATTTCATTTACCTTTTCAAGTATAATACATTTAGAAGTACAAGTTGCACTAAGATGATAATTACATTTTAACGAATGAACAATAAGGTTATTATTTAATAAGCAATTTGAATAATTCGATGCTTGCAGTTCAAAACAAATATATTTTGATTTTATAAGATTTAATTTTAATTTATTTTTACAAAACCAAGTGTAAATAGTATTTAATAATTTATTGGCTTCGGCATATAGTATATCAACTGACGATTCAGATAATAAAACAGCAGTATCATCAGCAAAGCTTAGTATTTCGGAACTTGAATTAATTTTTAGTTTTAATAAATCATTTATAAAAATAATAAATAATAAGGGACCTAATACAGTGCCTTGTGGAACTCCACAAGATACATTAAGAGATTCGCTTGACATGTCATTACATTTAACACTTTGTGTTCTATCACTCAAAAAAGATCTAATGAGATTATTTGCAACTCCTCGTATTCCAGAATTTTCCAATTTTCTTAATAATAATTCGTGATTTACACAATCGAATGCTTTTTGTACGTCCAAAAAAATACCCATTACTTTAAAATTATTATCCACATTTTTTCTAATAAAGTTATCAACCCGGAAAAGAGCATCGTTTGTAGACAAACCAGTTCTAAAACCAAATTGTGAAACTGAAAAAAATGATTTCTTTTCTAAGTAATCAAGTACTCTGATTTTGATACATTTTTCAAAAATTTTTGACAAAGTTAATGATAATGATATGGGATGGTAATTTCCACATGATAATTTATCTCCTGCTTTGTATAAGGGTGTAACAATACATTTTTTAAAGGCTGAAGGGTACTTTCCCGTTGATAATGAATGATTAAAAATAATAGATAAAGGCAAAGCAATAGATTTTGAAACATTTTTGAGTACATAATTCGTCAGATTATTTTCGAAATAAGAATTATGATTTTTAATTTTACTAAGAAGTATAATAATTTCGTCTTTGTCAATTTGTTTTAAAAATATACTGTCATCAATTTCAGTTTTATCTTGAAGTAGTAAAGTATTTGTACATATATGTTCTATATCTAAGTTTTTAGCTACATTGACGAAAAAATCATTAAATTCATTACAGATATCAATTTTAGGATCTGTAATAATACCAACTTTATCAATTCTTATCTTGTTTATTCCGTTAACTATTTGGCTCGGTTTTCCAGTGACCTCATTTATTATATTCCAAACTAGTTTAGTATTAGATTGAGCGTGTTGTAATCTTTTTTGATAATATAATTGTTTAGACAAACGTACAAGTTTATTTAATATGTTTCTATACAAATTGTAGTATTGCTTTAATCTAATGTCAAAAGGTCTAGAACTCAATTTAGTATATAATTTCTCCCTATTTCTAATAGAGGTTACGATACCCGTAGTAATCCATTCTTTAAGTTTACGCATTTTTTTTGATTTGTTGATATTATATTTAAAAATAGTTGAATAATTTATAAATTCTTTTATTTTTAGGTTAAAAACTTTTATCATATCATCTACATTATCATAATTCAAACAAGAATACCAATCCTCAGTTCTAATTAATACATTTAAGTGGTTAATATCTATCTTATTTACTATTAAATTGTTACGAGTAATTTTTTCATTATTATTAATATTGGAAATAATTAAAATTGTAGAATAGTGGTCAGTTATATCACACCTTAAAATATTAGATATTACTGTATTAGAATCAATGTTTCTAACAAAAATATGATCAATGCACGTTTTTGAATGATTAGTTACTCTAGTACAATCATTAATGCAAGGCAAAAATCCATTTCTCGCCATAATATTTAAATATTCATTGCTAATATTAGAATTTCTCATTATATCTATATTTATGTCTCCGCAAATAATATTTTTATAGTGTTTATTAATTTGAGGTAAAGTTAGTTCTAAGCTTTTAAAAAATAATTCCAAGTTATCATTTGGAGATCTATAAATACAAATAATAGAAAATACTAACTTGTCTATTTGAAATATAAGTTGTATTGAATTACAGTTTAATAATATTTGTTTTTCAATTTGTAATACATTAATGGATTGTCTAATTAGTACTGTAACTCCATCACTTTTGTTAAAAATACCTAAAGAATTTATAGTTTTATAACCATTTAACTTAAATTGATAGTCATTTAAAAGCCATGTTTCACATAACACGATAATATCAAAATAACTTTCAATTGAGCCTAATAAAATTGCCAGATCATTAAAATGAGCACTAATACTACTAATATTTATTTGAAAGATGGAAAAATCACCTTTATGTAAAACGATATTATTTATGGAATCTACATAAGTAGATTTAACATTATTTTGTTTTAGGAGGTGATCAATACTAGATAAGTTAAAATTCATATTTAAATTGGGAGAACAATTTTTTAAATAGTAATAACATAATATGAAAATTTATAAGTACTAACTATAAATGAATGATGTCTTGAGGTGACTTAATTTTTATAATTTTAGTGTTTTCATTTTTTCTCACAAGAATATCTGCGTCGGACAACCAGACAAATTTGTAACCTTTATCTTTAGCAGCTGTTTTCACTTGATAAAAGAGAGTTCTTTTTAATTTCGTAAGACATTCATTGATATAAATATTTTCTTTCTGCCAACTGTTACATATTTTATCAGTTGTTAATTTGACGGACTTCACATTACGAATTAAATTTTTCCTCATGTCACGAGTAGCTAACTTAGCGACTATAATACTACGTTTAGATATAAATGAGTCAATTCTGTAAGCTTCAAGTATATTAATTTCCGTATTCGTTTTCTTACCAATATCTTCAACGATTAACTTACAATTTTCATTTATAGTCTTAGGTATTCCAGTTATATCAACTGTTATACCTAAATTAACTTGTTCGATTTCATCGATTTTAGATTTTAATATAACAACTTCCTCAGATAAACGGTTGTTCTCTGATTTAATCTTTTCATTTTCAATCTTAATATTTTTCAATTCCAAAATTACGTTATCAAGTTTTGCACTAAAATTATCAAATTGATTACTCATAAATGATACAGATCTCATAAGTTCTTCAATATTATTTTCTAATGGTGTTCCTGTTTTTCTATTAGGGTTATTCGATTTTGGAGAATTTTGTTTAATAACTAGGCAATTTTCACAGGTGAATCTACCTTTTGTATTGCTAGACATTTTCTTAAAATTATGTTCAGAATAACCCGCACAGTAATAATGATAAGTACCTTTACATATCGAACATTCAAGTATATCTTCATTTTGATCTAAATCCACATCGCATTTCAGGCACATAGAGGGCATATTTTACGAGGTTTAAATGTAATTTAAAACTAAGATAACAACTAGACAAGGTACATATGAAATAAAATCGCGATAACGGAGCACAACGAAATAACACCTATCCGTGACAAACGCTGGATAAGAACTTATAAGAAATAAAATATATCTACTTATTATAAAATCACGTAGCTTATGAAAATTTGGAATGTGAACATTAACAATTTCTTTCATTTTACAAATTAAGAAATGCTTGATATTACAATTTTGATCTTTAATAATAAAATAGTATTTTCTAAAAATACGTTCATAACTCAAAAACATATTAAATGTGATTTCATTACAAAAAAATAGACATCCTTTTTTATATCTTTTTAATTTGGTGAGTTTGGCAAATGCAGCGTTTATACTTTTATTAGAACCTACACTTGATAAGCAAAAGCTACAAAGTTTTGACTTTGTTTTATGCTATGTATAATATAACCACAGACATTATATAATGAATTTAACTCACCATTGCACAAATTCATGTTAGGTTCATCTATTTCTAGAGGTAGCTGAACTTCTTTTAAAGTTGTATTTAGGCTTGAGTTATCTAAAACATCTATAAATCCTGATAAAATGTTTCGATCATCTTCATCATAGCTACCTCTAGACACATCTTTAAGATACTGAGATACAGATATTAACTTTAAATCGTTTTTGAATTGCAAGGCATTAGGAATAATATTTTTAGCTCTTAAAACATAATGTAATATTAACTTAAGAGTTTATAACAATGCATCATGCATTTTTTAAACTTAATCAAATAAATAGTAAATACAATAGAGGATAAATATTTTATCCAACACATACTTCACAAATACAAGAGTAATTATTTGGAGCCCAATTATCTCTCTTCATTTTTGATAGCCACAATTTTCTTCTGGCCGGCTCTTTAGGAAAATATTTCATTAGAAACCCTTTTTTATAAGAGTTTGAGCATCTAATAGCAGCACACCCGGGCATTGTTGCAATACTATTAATTAAAATAATAAATAAACAAGTGAAAAACATTATTGGTACTTTCAAACGTACTAAATAGTTAAAGTATTTGTCCACTCAGACTACTAGGTGTCGAGGTATAACGTATTGTACTAAAAACATGAATAAATATAATTATAGGTACTTACATATCTGTAAACGTGTAGGTAGTCACTTAAAAAAAATAATATTATTATTAATATTTGAAACACAATTTACAGTTTATTAGTTTAATTATAATAATAATAATTATAATTTATAATATACAATAATATACTTATTAGTCATATAATACCAGTTGTTATCAAAAAAATATTAGCCTACTAATGGCGGACAACCTTGATAACCAATCAGGGGCGACACGGTCTATGACAACACTCTTATTATCAAGTCTCTCTACCGCTGGCAGACGTTAGAAGCGCTGTCGGCATTCAATAACCGCTGGCGGTCGTTAGGAGCGCTACCGGCTAACACTGATTGCCTGGTAGTCGTTATTCGTTACTTAAAATATATTAAAAAAATACGTATACGTAAACCATGGACTAACCAATAGAATGGATAAATTAAGTCCATTCAAACACAGATATTATATTATATACCTATTTTTCTATTATAAAATAACTAGATAACAGACGTCCGACTGCATATTTCGTATCAACGATGCTCGATACTCGATAGACATACCACAAATAACTAAACTAGACCGGTTAAAAATTATCCTAAATCATGAAAACGACAGGGTCGAAACATCCCGGTGCCTTATTTTTCACACCGGTTTAATCTAGTGAATTTGTAGACATGCACATTGCACGGTCATAATATAGCCATCATATAAGCTACATTTAATCTACGACTTAGTTAAGATAAAAGGAAGTGTAGACAAACGTATATATAGTAACTATCATAACAATATACATTATACAATCTGAATGAAAAATAATACCGCCATTGAATTAATAAAAATTGAAACCGGAACTTCCAACTAAAATTAACTTTGGTTGGTCAATACAATATACTTAATGTACAGAACACTTGTTACATCTTGGTTTCACTCGTAATAATTGTTCTGTTTATACATTTTGTTTGCCGTTGAATTTCAGAATTTCCTATTGTACCTAAATTTATTATTTTTATTTAAATTTTTATATTCATTATTTAAATAACATGCCTGGTACAAAATGCCAATATGTGGGATGCTTAAAAACCACTGTAAAGTTTCCCCAACTGCATATGTTTCGTTTCCCAAAGAACAAAGCACAACAAGAAACATGGTTAATGAATTGCGGTAAGCTCTAAAATAATATTTTTTTCAATTATTACATTTTAATATACACTTAAAATAAAATTATAGGAAACACACAATTATTGTCACTTGACAAATCCCAATTGTACAATCGTTATATTTGTCAGGAGCATTTTGGACCAGATTCATTCATGAATTCTGAAAAAAAAAAAATTAAAACCACTTTCTGTACCATTTAATTTTCACTCGGATGAGCGCCCAGGTGGGTCAATTGGTAAATATATATTATATTTAAAATGTTTTGGGTAAAATTAATTAAACAATAAATTACAATATAATAGTGTTTATATAAAATAATATAATATTCTGTTTGAAAACAAAAATAATTAAAATACAAAAAAAAAAATTCCTCACATTAATTATTTTTTTTTTAGGAAATGATATAATACCCTCTGATTTTATGTTGACTCCAATAAAATGCTTGACTCCAACTAACACGTATGTCAATATAAAAAATAATTCAGCAGGTGAAATACTATTTTAAAGGCCACCATTAAATATTTTTACACCAACACAAAGATGTAGAATCAACAATTTAATTGAAATGCCAAGCCCTACTTCTATTAGAAAACGTAACCTTCAAGATGATTTAGATTCACCAATAAAGAAAAAATTAAAAACAAAATTGATAAATAGCACTAGAAAGTTGCATAGTAAGGTTACCATTATTTCAAAAATGAAAAAAAAATTAGTTTCTGTATTTGATGCTGTAGTATCGGAACAAAGTGCTTGTACATTTTCATCTTAACACTAATCTACAAGCGTTTGGTATACTGCATTGGCTTGTTCACGTCCAGTTCCACTATTTAACGGCGGGACACCTAGAAGTTGTTCACGGCCATTTACAGACGCGATTATAGGCAGCCCTATCGACTAAGTCTTTACCGGTTAAATTTGGAAGAAGTTTTCCGTCCCAGTGTATAACAACTGCGTGTTCCTTAGCTAAATTATAGTCACGACGTATATTTTCAGCACGTTGCTTACGGTATTTTATGCGAGATCGTCGTATCGATGATCGGTTTACAATAAGTTCATTCAGTGGTGTACATTCAAATTTGATCTGGGGGCTTAAAAATAACCAACACTCAAAATCCTACCTTTAAAAATACCCATTTTCCTAACAATCAAACATTACACGTATAACATTAATAGGCAAAACAGCAAAAACAAATACAAAGGTTTATATAACTCATGGTAGCAACATTATTTAATATGCACATAGTAAATATAGAGAATTATATATATATTATTATATTATTAATTATTTATAATAAAATTTAATCTCCTTTTTTATTGGATAGTTCAACCAGCACTTCAGAGTAATTGAATCATTTTGTTGATCGATAGCATAGCTAGACCATTAAGTCTTTCCTATAAAAATTAATTACAACATTAAATTAAGTTGAATCATTATAATCATTAATACTATTATTTAAATTAAACATACCTCAGAAGTAGAGTTGCGTAAGTAAGTTTTTATTCTCTTGAGAGTTGAGAATGTCCTTTCATTAGTGGCAGAAGAAACTGGTAAAGTTGCTAATATTTTAAGTAACTTAAAAATATTTGGGTACATGGCTTCATTACATATGTAAATAGCGTCCATTGCATTTTTTGGTCTATCCGTTTCTGATAGACATTTAAGTTTTCGTTGCCAAAGTTTGAACTCATTTTTGAATACCTCATCACAATTTCCAATATCTTCTAGATCTTCGATATACTGTTTTGTAAGAGATATAAAATCTTCTTCATAATCACTTTCTTTAAATAAGGAATGGAAGCTTGTCAATGTACTTTGGTGATTTGTAAATCTTTCTTCCAATTCATTAATGAATTTTTCTATGTACGGAATAAATACTGATACTCGATAAAATATTTCTGGGTCGTTTGTTTGAATGTTACACCTGTTGGTTTGTCTTTTTGATATTCTTGGCATGTTTATCGCAATGTCAATTTTCTCAGCCAGTGATTTTACACGTTCAAAAATGTCTCCAAATTCTTTTTCAGCATTCAATCTTATCTCTGTAAGTTCTTGTTTTGTGTCTTGTGCCAATGACATAGCTTCTTTGAGATCTATGCTTGTTTGCTGGAGAACTTTTGATAAGACTAAACCTAATGCAAATACTTTATTTAAAACAAATAAGCAAATAATAAATTCGGAATTTAACATAGAGATTCTAAGTCGTCTTGCTTTTTCAGATGTATCATTGTCATTCCATTCAGAAATATCTTCCAAAGCTTCTTCAACATACTCAAAGAGTTCTAAAAAGTCATGAACGGCATGGTATCTCTCAATCCAACGAGTCTCGCAACTTCTTTTAAGCGTTTTTTTGGATGGTGTTTCGGACGAGTTTTCTATTTTTTGAATTAGAACTGACTTCCGCTTTGGATAAATAAAAAAATCTCTGATTTGACTTATTGTCCCAAGACAATCGCGTATGGCTGGTACACTACAAGATTTAGAAACAGCTAAATTTAACGAGTGGGCTGAACAATGAACATATAGAGCATTTGGGTGAATTTCTTTAATGTGAGCCTGGACACCATTAAATTTTCTGGCCATTGCAGCTGCCCCGTCATATCCTTGCCCACGTAAATATTGCGTATGGATACCAAATTGTTTAAGATTTTCTAGGATTAAATTTGCTATTCCTTTACCAGTCATATCATTAGTTGGTACAAATTGTAAAAATTATTCAGTAAGTTTTAATGTGTTTGAGTTGATATATCTAACACATAGCGATACCTGTTCAACTCCTGAAATATCTGCAGTTTCATCAGCAAGAATTGAAAAACATTTTGCTGTATTTACTCTAGAAACAACTTTGTCCAATAAAATTTTGTTACAAGCATCAATCATATTATTTTGACTTCTATGACTAGTATATTTCATCTTTCCCGAGCTTTCCAAATAGGTTTTCATTTCAATATCTCCTTGAGCTCGGTATCGTAAAATTTCTCTGAAATTACCTTCATTCATAACTTTTGAGTCATTGATTTCAATTTTTCCTGAATCACGGTGTCCTCTTAATGCCAAGTTTTGACGGCCGCACAAAATAACTGCCTCAATTATTGGAATAATATTTTTTCGATTTTGCAATATTTGTTTGTTTTTTTCGTTGTCAATTATTTTATCGATTGCCCTTGTTGGATTTTTAAGCATGTTTAAGAAATTATCGGCATCTAGTAAACTCTTTTTATGATATTCTAAATTTGAATGATTTTTAAAGTTTTCCAATGCATGTTTCCAATCATCATATTTTTTTAATACAAATGCTCCCAATTTTTGGTTATTAACACCGGCTTCATTTTTAGTAAAAGCAACACAATATTTGCAATACACACCATTGTTTACTTCTGAATAAGCCAACCAGGGAAAGTTAATAAGCCATTTATATTGAAATTTCAACTTCAAAACTTTTTGTTGTTTACCGACTACCGATATTTTGATAGGAAAATTGTAATTAATATCAGGGACCCAAATTTTGCTCAAAATTTCTTCTATTTCACTTTGCTTTAACAATTTATTTGTGTAATGTGTAATGTCAAAAATATTATAACTGGAAGATGTACGATTAATATATTATGTAGTCGAAGGTGTGAACTGAGTGATAGGTGTATCACTGAGTGGCGTTTTGATGGAGAAACGGAAAGTCGTTATGTTGATTGTGCAGTTCTTTAGGATATGATATATCCACCTCATAAATACGGTGAAGTGTCGTCTAAATCATTTAATCCTGCAAGCGTAGGTTTAACCCATTGAAATCCGTCAGTGGACATGTATTGACTCATCGCGTAACCATAGAGATTATTACCTATGAATATTTTATATTTATAAGGTAGGAAAATATTTAAAAAAAAATTATATTTATTCTTACAATCCTGATACACCAACCACGATTTTTCTTTCTCAGCTTCATAATCGGGAACCTTCTCATGGTTTGCCGTCGCATACCGCTTGCTCGCTTGCACCAGTCCTCCACGAATACCTATAAAATCAAAATAATAATAAAAAATCTTTTAAACTTTTTAAACTTTAAAACTTTTTTTTTTTACCTTTTTCGAACATTAACAGCATGTCGTAATCTGATAAAAGCTGTAATCTAATTTTTGTCTTCTTCAACATACAATGAAAAGACATTCCTGGAGCTGTATAATAAAATGCGGGATCGATGGCATAAGCTTTCATACACACATCTCGAAAGTTTTCAAATATGTCAGCAAGCAAAAGCACGTCAATTTTTAAGTATAAATCAGAATATTCTCCTAGTGTTTTACACGCGAAGTGCTCCCAAACCACCACAGCGTGATCATACTCGTCGTCTTTAATCGCTTTTTCCTTAAGTGTACTATAAAATTGGTCTTTCCCCGGTAAACTCTCCTCATCTAATTTTCCCCAACTATCCGTATACTCGTAAGGATATACCCCCTTACGAGTAACGAGTGACAATATCTCCGGTGACAAAATGTTTAGCTATCTCACGGAATTTGTCAAGGCCTGGGGTTATAAGATTTGCAGCAAGACTTTCCAAGCTCGAGGCCATAAACCTCATCGTATCAATAAACCGTATATTGAAAGTACTACTTAAATATTTTGAAAAAGAAATTAATTTCTCCTCAGTATTCGGGATAGCATTAATAGACTTGGTATCAGAAATGATAAAATTAGAGTCATAGTTAGGTACTTAAATTGTGTAAGTTACACGGTACAAATTTTGGCTGTTGTAATATAAGATTGCATTTTGAACAAAGCGTCTGTCTAAATTTACCTGTTAGATGGTCATGCTCTCTAACTTTATCACCTCTGAATAATCTACGATTACATAAATTACATATTTTACACTCTTGATGTGTTTTTTCTTCATCTTCACTCATAATTAATGTTATATTAGTTTTCAATAACTTTTCTGTCCGCCTACCTACATCAACGATCGCGTCTACAAAATGTCTGGCTACCTCCTCACATTCTACATTTCCTCGGTAAATGACCGGAATCATATATTTATCTAAAAGCTCTTTTGGTACGTCTATCAGCCGCCTTAATCACGAAACTGCAGCTCATCGCTTTATGTTTATGCATGACTGTTGTATTATTACCTCTACTCTCATCGGCCTTCACTTACAGCGCTTCGAAGTCTGCATATATTACAATAGGATGTCGAACCGTATTTCCCCATGACTTAAATTTGAGTCGATCTTCGGGTTTAGGAATTACAGGTAAAATTGCGTTATGGGATCCACAAATTATCATATGCTCGTCAAACCCCGCTTGACCATTCTTCTTATGTTTACGCTCTCTATTATCAAAAGAAGTAAAACATCGCTTAGAAAACACGCGACTCGCTTTATGCCCCGTTGATTGCGACCGAATAAGTCTAGAAAAATTGCTTATATAAATATAATGCATTTTTTCCTCCTTCGTAATGTACTGCAAAACAATATGTTCTTCTTTCTCCTTGTCGACGACTTTCAGAGGAAAAACAATATAGTTTTTAATAGGGGGTTTAATTTTTTCTCCAGTCCGTAAACATTAATACTAACAGTAGGATTCTTCCGTTCAAAAATTTTAACTTCACTCAACGGTGTTGGGAATGACAAACCTGTGAAGTCATATTTTTCAGAATGTTGGTGGTAATTATTTCCGATACGACACCTGTTTCTGCCAGTGACATATTTTGTCAGAACACTCCATTTGAAACAGTGTCGATCGTTATTCTGTCAATTGATTGTCCCCCGTTTTCGCTGAATTTCACTTGGTAATGAAATATACGTCCCTCCATTTCTCTCCATTACCTGATCTCTCTCTCCTTCTTCACTATCAATATTTTCGTCACCTCCTTCACTATCATTATTCTCTTCACCTTCTCCTCTACCATTATTTCCGTCACCTTCACCACTACCGTTATTTTCATTATCGTTGTTTTGTATACAGCCAGGGAAATTAGAATAACCTGCGCCAAGCATAGGTTTATACTTATAAACTGTTAGTATGACACCATCTATGTTTTCTAATGTTAATCCACTTCTACGTGAAACGTAAGTTTCTTCCTTCTCTAATAGTTTACCGTACGCCTGATCAATTATTTTGCCTTAATCCGAATCTAAGAAAATCTTCCTAGCCGATGTCTTAAACGATCTATTCTCGGACGAGTTTTCAATGTTGATTCGGTGATACGTAGCTTCCAG
Organism: Nasonovia ribisnigri; assembly: GCA_027563435.1. Classification (NCBI taxonomy): domain Eukaryota; kingdom Metazoa; phylum Arthropoda; class Insecta; order Hemiptera; family Aphididae; genus Nasonovia; species Nasonovia ribisnigri. Next base: position 2,288 of record JANEHU010001887.1, on the reverse strand, counting down.
TTTCAAATTAAATTTAATAGGATTTTTTAAAACAAAGGATTTTAATATTTTTTTTAAATCTAATTTAATTGATGCAAGAAAAGCAATATAATCTTGAAAATTTTAATACATTTTTTGCGAAATAATTGACCACGATCCTATTATGCGATGAACTTATCTCAACGAACCCTGCCTCCTGAACTGGAGCATTCGTATTTTTTTTTTGAATTTTTAGCAGTTTTCTTATTTTCTACGTGAACACGCTTTCCCCTTTTTATAGTAGTATAATAATCTAAAATAATTTTTAAAAATTAGAAAGAAAAATAATAACCTAGTACAACCCCTTTCATAATATTTAAAAAAAATCTTACCTGTCTCATCGTATAGTCCCGCATCCTCAACATGCTTCATCGTTTCCAGACATATTTCGTCGCTCGCTTCATCATTTTCGCGTACTGGGAGAATAGCTGATTCCCGCATGACTTGACTACTGTTAGATGGACCAGCTGGAGTGTCTGGTACAAGTATTTGCGGTGCAAGCTCTATGTATCCGTCTGGAATTGATTGGCTGAGGGTCGGTGGTTCTGGTTGAATGACGGAAACACTGTCGTGTGGAGGTACAACCACCTCATTATGACGAACTATAGTTACACGAGCAAAACCTAAAGAATAATAAAAAAAAAAAAAATAATAATAAAGAAACTAAATAAATTAACTTCAGAAAAAAATATAAAATATATCAAATGTTCTGTACATACCATGTTTGATCTTCATATGACGCGACAAGTTAGACTTGTCGGAAAATGCTAAAATGCAAGATGGACAGGAGAGGCGGACTGCATCATGTGTTTTCTCGTGTCTAACCAAATTATACCGAGGTATAATTATATATTGTACCGAGCAGCCGTTGATGTCTAGAATTTTTGGAGGTGGTATAATTTTAAGCCATGTATTACTAAAATATTATTTAGACATTGGCTATGATAAATCCGTGATTCGAGTAATGTGCTCAATTATTTTGGTATACATTTTCTATAGAAAAAATAGTTGTTATGTTACTAAAGCTGACTACGTGTGTGGTCACCAACAACAGTGATTTATTTTCAACCCTGCTATAACAATAATTCTATTTTACGATACGAATCGACATGCTTACAATAGATTTTCTTCCCATTGTCTCTTTATCGGTTACTCGAAGAAGCCTTATAAAATTAGTTGCTGACATACCAAGAATTGCAAGCATATGCTACTTCAAAATTACTACTAACATAGCCAGCTAACAGAATATTTATAAATATTAATATAGTTTGAAAATAAGAATTATAGAATGCGTGGTTTTAAAATTAAAATATTTATATTTTGAAAATAATAAATAATTCAGTCATTACATCCCCCCTACAAAACTTTCATATAAATTCATGTACCGGTTTAGCTCTTCATCTTCTTCATATGTATCCATAGACGGTTTATCTCCTCATCATTTCCGTCATCACTCCAATCCATTTCTGGTGATTGCTCTCCAGAATGTCGCGTCGTGTTCATAATTTCCCCGACAATTAACAAGTTATATTCGGGGGGTATCCATGGGCTGAGAAACTAAGTCCGGAGAAAGATCGTTTCTCACCCTCAGTGCGTATGCTCTCGGTGTTGTTGGCGGAAACATATCGGGCGAAGCTTCTTCCAGAAAAACAGGTTGAACCGGCGACAAAGATCGTACCCAATTCTCCATCTGTGATAGTCGAGGTGGTGAGGAACTTGCAGAGGATAGAAAAGGAGAATATGCTCTATGCCAGTCATGATTTTCCACCTGCGTGTTTTGATTAGTGGCGTAACCACTATCTCCGGATTGAGTCTAAATAATAATAAACAATTTATTTTATATATTTTTTTTTTTTAAATAATAATAAATTTACTATCTCAGCATATATGAAAAAGTCATTCACGTTGTGTTACTGGAGACTGGTGATCCGTATTTTGACTACCTTCCATAGGTATTCCCGCCAGACGTCGATTATACTCATCTCCTTCATACGTACTCGGCGAAGAATTATTTGACATCTAAAAATCGAATTATATGTAGTTCTTAAATATCTTATGAATAATATAAAAGAAAATACTCACATTTTTTTTTTTTTTTGTCTGTAATGAATATCATAAACGAAATAATAAATATAAAAAACTTAAATACCTACTGACGCGATGGTAAATAAAAATCTCATATAGATAAATCCGTGATTCTGTTGAATGATCTGTTGACAAAATACTGTAAACGCAAAATGTGTGTGCAACAGGCAAAAGGCTGGATACAC
>JANEHU010001886.1:0-52232 GCA_027563435.1 Nasonovia ribisnigri | reverse complement strand
AAGGAAAAAACGGGAATTTTTACGGAAAACCAATTTGCGACAAAATTAATATTGGTTTTTGGTATAACTCTAAAATAAATTACCGTAGATAAATGAAATTTTGACGGAATGTTTATATAAGTATTTTCTACACAGCACAGCTTTTTCAAAATATTCTGACTTATTTTGAGCTGTTAACGGACATTTTCAGTTTCCAATTTTTTTAGTTTTTTTTTCTATAAATGTCAATAAAATTTTATTTGTTGGGTAAAAAATCTTGAAAATTAATAGTAGGCTTCTAATATATAGTTTCAAAGATGAAAAATATTAAAAAATCCGTAGTCAATTTTATTTAGGTAATCAGTTCAAATTTTTACAAAATACGTAAAATGACGAAATGTGCAATTTATTTTGAGTTAGAAATTCATAAAAATTTTTCTTTTGTAAATCTAAGATTTGGAAATACGTAATAAGATTCCTCATAAGTTAATAGCATTTTATCAATAAAAAAAGTTTATAAGCAAGTCATAATAATATTTGAGACATTTAAGTTCAACAAGATTAGATACATTCACACGATTTCATAGCGATTTTCTATTTGTTGCAATTCAAAACAAATAACTGTAGATGCATGAAAATTTCACTGAATGTTTATATAAGCTATTTCTATACACCATCTAATTTTGAAAATATTTTGATTTGTTTTGAGCTGTTTACAGACATTTTTAGTTTTCAATTTTTTTTAGTTTTTTTTTTTATAATTGTCAATAAAATTTTATTTGGTGGGCCAAAAAGTCTGAAAATTTAATACAAGCTTTCTTATATATTGTTACAACATCAGTTGCAAAATTTTAAAAATACATAGGCACGATTTTTTTTTATAAGCATTTAAAGTTCGAATTTTGACAAAATTTGTCAAAATCTCGAAAATTATAAATCATTGTAATTAAAAATTATAAAATGTTCAGTTTTTATAACTAAGTGTTGAAAATTTAAAACAAAAATTCTCATAAATAAATCATACTGTAACCAAAAAATCTAAAAATTATATCAACATATTTATTTTTTACAGACATTTTAATTTCAAATTTAGACAAAATTTCATATTCAAACCAAGAATAATGATTTTATTTATTTTGATATAATTTAAAAATATTATTTGTTGGTATATGAAACTTTTAGAATATATTGTTATATTTTATATACACGCAATGGCATTTTAAAATATAATTTTTTTGAGAAAATGAATTTAACCAACTATAGTAAATACTAATGCCTATAATACTAAAACTAATTACTTTATTCACAATAATATCATCAAATACATTTAGACTTAGTAAGATATTATAGACTGACTGACCGTCTTCGCTCAGAATCGTTTTTCTTATTCAATGATATTATATCATTGGATTAAATTATTAAAATCTAACACAATCCATTACAGTGACTCACTTGTAACCTACTGTACAGCAGAGCGACATACACTTACCCGCCCTTTTTTTTTATTATTCTTTTACTTTTCTTGGTGAAACAAGCAAAGTGTATCATTCGATAAGTTAGTTTTTCAGCGCATAACAATTATAATTACCAATACCAAATTATTATTATTATAGTATTTAAAAACATTAATTTAATTAATTTTTCCAAGAATAAAAATGTACATATTATATCGTTTTTCATACAATGAAATATTGTATGAATAGATTGTGGTAACTGCAGTACATTCCAGAATAATGCCAATTCCGAAACTATATGTATGTTTAGGTCACTGTGTAAAGTTTTGTTTGTGACATACCAAAAATAAATAACTATTAATCTTAATCATACAGATTAAGACCGTCACGTGGAGAGAAAATTGGATATTTTTAGTAGGTACGTTAATATTTTATAGAGAAAAAAAAATAAAAAAATTATAAAAATTATTATTTTTGTTATTATTGATTTTTTATTTCAATTCTATCAATCCAATGCTATTGTAGGTACTATATGTGATTTTGAATCCATTTTATTTATAACAAAGAGAGTGGAAACAAATTTGTTCAAATATAGTTGTATGGTAATGTGTTACATATGTCGCTAGTATATGGTAAAAATAATATTAATTTATTTTTATGATTATAAATCATTGATTTAAAATTTGAATGAACAATGCATAGAGACCATAAACATGAATAATATTAATTATACATTTTAAAGTATACATAAAACAATAATATCTTGTGGCTGGGTGCGGTGCGGTGGCCGAAATCAATCGTGCAACGTGCTTGAGAGTAAGCAACGGCCACTGCCACTAGTTTCCGGATGGGTGACCACCCGGGTCCATAGTGACAAAAACCTTGTCTCACATACACAGGTTGCCAACCAACCGTACCAACCATTCCAACCGTTCCAACTCTACCAACCGTAATCTCTTATAATAGCTAAGGCCTTAGTTACGGTGCTCTAGAGTCTAGAGTCTAGACAAAAAAAAAATAATAATAATAATATTGTAAGTTGTTACCTATGTTCTATTTAAAAAAAATTACTAAATTAAGAAAGTAATGTTGCAATTAATATTAGGTAGTTACAGACATACTGTTCGCTGTACTTAGCCTATGATATAATATCCTATTTGCCATACACGTAATATTATTCTGTTTCATTAGATTTTTTCAACAATATACTAATTATAAATAATAGCTATACCAAATTATAATCTTTTTGATAATCTTTATTTTACTGGTTGAATGTTAATCAAACAAACTCATAACGACTTCAATATTTAACTAAAAGATATTTGTAAATAACCAACAGTTTACTACTCTACATTTAAATACAATAATGATATTTTATAAGTTATATTTATGTAAGAAACATTTATATGCATAACAAATAATGAGATCAATAACTAAATTCTTAGACTACTGTATATAAAATTTATTCATTTATATTTTTAATTCATTATTCAATATTCTACTTGTATTGTTTGTAGATTTCTTAATAAGTAATATATTAATTATAATTATATTGGAATTTGAAAATTTGAAAAAAACATTAATGTATATACTTTATAAAATGTGTTTTATTTTGTATATAATCAATCACTTTCATGTTCATATATAATTCATAGGCTTTAAGCAGTCTCGTGTGTCTACATCCTAAATTATAAATCCAAAGCATACAGCTTATTAAATTACGTATAATACGACATAAGTTTTTTATTGAATGCAATTTTTGTTCAAAACAATATATAATTAAGAAATCAAAAAATGCACAGTATTATATATTATGCACATGTGATTCTAAACTGTAAATTGTGTATAGTACAATAATTTGTAATATTGTTTGTAATTTTTGATTAAATTAAATTTAAATTTAAATACCATCAAAGAAAGTAATAATCTATTTACAACATGCACTGTCTGCAATTATGACATTGATTTGCTTATACGACACACCCATTACCTACAAATCCCATAGTAAAATGTTTTAAAATTGATTACTACGATTGGGGGCTCTTCGTTGGATGTTATAGCTCCTCATGCATGTATTCTTGAATTGTATATTTATTTAAACGTTTAGCATTATGTACACCATCATGATATTGACATGTCCAATACCATTTAAATACAATAATGAATATGATATTAGTTATAATTTATAACCTATAAATAACAATAATGTGTTACAAAATAGCAGAAATAAAATAAATGATAATTTTGTTTTATTTACAATATGGAATTTTATTGAGTATACCATTTAGCAACACCAAGTTTATGTACGTATATAATATATGTTTAGTGTTTACTATGATATATACAAATATACAATGATTTAAATACCAGTTGAATTATCAAGTTTCATGATAAGTAGGTATTTAGATGGTCTTTACTTTTCAGAATATTATAGATTTTAAGCAAAGCGGTGAATGCATTAGTATTACATTGATGTATAGGTATTGTATATAATATTATGTGGTTTTTTTTTAGTATCTGATATATCGTTTCAGAGCTTCAATCTTTAATATTGATAGTTGTTTCTGATAAAATATATTATAATCTAGTTAGTAGTTAGTAAAAGTCAAAATCAAAAAATTCTGTGTAATTCTAAAAATAATCAAGGAAATCTAATGACAAATCACGCAAAAACATGAATGTTCACGCAACACCAGTTTTGAGAAAAATCTACTTAATCTACTAAAATTTACTTTTTTTTGTATGAGGGGGTAATGGTTGATGCATATTATAATATATTATTACTGCAATATATTACTAAAAAATTATCTTTAATGTTATTAGGTTACAACTTTAGAAATATGAATTATGATACTAGTATACTACCATATACAGTAGTAAGTAGTAACTATAGCAGTTACTATAGTGGATAGTCATATTCCTCTGCACAGGATAGAACTTTTATAATTATAATACGACTCTCAAAATTGTCCATATAAAAATGTTAACGGTTAATTCGGTAACATACACGTCATGTGACATTAACTTTTGTTTATTTACGTATTTATCAAGGTATTACCCAAATTATGATGGTGTACACCTGAATACATTTTATAGAGTAGTCGACAGGCAAGACATCCTTTTATCTTCTTTCTCCGTGTGCTCTCTTTTGGCCTATACTCAGTGGCGAGATACATTTAAAACGCTCTATACAGCGGAGAAAGTTTTTATGTTTTATATACTAGTAAAATTATATTTCTTATTGTTGTTATTTTTTTTAATTACGTTAATAAGAAAAATTAGTGGTTTCGTAGTATAATCTAGAGTCACAATATTGATTATGGGCTATTGAAAAAAAAGGCAAAACTGTTGCTTTCACCCTATCACTCGATTTGTAAAGGATCGCGTGAGAAGTCGGCTGAACAAATTAATGTATGTCGTCGTTGTCACTATTCCCATAATATAGCCCTTTGTTGCTATTATCGTGGGTGTGGCATGACCACCGTACTATACGAGTATGACTACTTTTTTATTTCTACTGTGATTGTAGTCGACGGTAGACTTATCCCTATAATGTCTAGATCTATCTGCTAACAAACTGTTATGGAATTTAAAGGAGAAAAAAAAGGACATGCCATAAAACGTAAGTACTTGCACGTTCAGCTATGCTGTTGCACAATGTTATTTCTTATATAAGGGTACTTATTCAAATTGTGTATTATACTCATAATAATTAGGAATAAAGTTTTTAAATAGATTTTGCGAGCTTCGCATTAAACTTTATAATTGTATATTTGTTTTTGTTATTGTACAAATCAGTTAATGCGGTATAACGATAATAACAATATATCACTGAGGATTAATATTAACGGAAAGGGAAGATGTTCTATATTGGACCCATATTATTAATAGTAGTAACTGAACATGCATATTGGTTGGTATTACTATCATATTTGAACAATAATTTAAACATAATATGTCATACCCTATAGGTCCCATAAATTAAAGAAGCAACATAAAACAAATTGTAATAACTGTAAAAATATTTAAAAAAACTCGTATTATATATTTATAAATTTAGATTTTCAACATTTTTAAGTACCTATCTGTTAAGTTTTTTTTTTGAGATCAAAAACTCTTGATTTAAATTCCATTTAAACGAGCTTTTTATGTTCTTTTTTAATATTTAGATTATGATACTTTAATAATATATTATTATGTAATAAATAAATTATATTTTATGGTTGGTTTTAAATAAAATAAAATAAATATAGCTTTAGAATTTATGAAAGTCACTATTGTTTTGTATTGCCTTTAACACTATATTACATAATTTATATAATAGTAAGTTTAGTTGGAATTAAAAATATTGGCGTGCCCCATTCTGACATCAATGTTTTTTTTTAAATTTTAAACTTATAAAATCGAAAAAATAGGCTTTTGAATTTACAATTATACTGAACTTTGAGTTTTCTTATAGTATACTACAATGTTTATTCTATTATATGCACCGCAGTTAATCTTTTGGAATCTGTTCATAATATCTTTATTCGTTCTCCATATTATATTTGACTAAAATTGCATAATATATTACGGCGTGGTTGTCAGTTCTCGAAATACGATATCACAAAATTATTATTATTTATTCTGTATTGCGCTTAAAAACAAAATCAAAAACATCACACAATTACAACCTCGATATTATGTTTAGAAAATATGGGGATTATGGTTTATTAAATACGAAATATAAAAATATGTAATATTTTAAGTCTAGTAATTTAGAATTACCCGTACTCAGATATACTTTCTACAAATTATAAAATTCTCAAAATTTCATCATAGATTGCGTCCGAACCTATTACTCTTGTATCAAATGACACTTACTAACTCAGAAAAAATACTCGTTTGAATTTCGATATAGTTTCGATGAGAAAATCCTCCGTTCAACAATTTACAATAAAAATAAAAGGTCAGAAAAAGTTTGAAAAGTTAAGAAATTCGTATCGCCCACGGGACCACAGGACCCATAACACGGAACAGGCATAGAAAATATAAGAAGGACGACACTATAACACAATAATATATTATACGAACGTCGACAGACATTGACGACGGATTTCTTTTCGTTCAGGTCGACAATCGGATAATTCATATTTCTGCCTATACCTTCAGCCCGGCTGGCGCGTCCTGCTCTCGCCGTGAATTCGCTCATCCGATCGTCTGATGCAGCGTGTATACCGCACAACAGTTTACGCGTATAATGATATAATAATATACATTATAATGTGTACATATTCCGGAAATCCGTAATGCCACATCGACACGGCGTTCACATCCGCGGTGTTGTCCGGACGTCACGGAGTCGATTCATCGTGTGTTTTTTTGTACGTGCACGTGCGAAATGATAAATTACACACCGCGTCCTTGCGACGGCGCGCGGAATCCCATCAGGACGAGCCCCGCTGATTGCGTTCGCGAAATCTAAAAACGACACGAATTCCAGGTGGCGGTGGTTGCGTAATAATAATAATTTTACTGTTGCACTGCGTAACGTTTAATTAACTCTGGCAGGAGAGGTGTGGCCGTCGGGGTTCTGCGGGCCGAGGGAGCCATGGGTCGTGTCGGCAGTGGTTGTTGCGGAGAGGGGGTGTTTAATCTGCTTAATGGCGACACAACAACCGTCAATTATTATGCTATGTCGGGGAGACGTTGCACGCGATTTCACCCAAAACGGACTCGCGTGGCATCCCCCCCTCCCCCCGGCTGGACAAGGTTTCACGCACGCTGTTCTGTATATTATTACATAACTTATAAGTATTGTACATTTAATAATAACAATAATAATAAAAACAGTTATAATATGTGAATTGTGCTCAAGTTATCCGTACACACACACACACACATACAAACACACTGTGCTACAGTTAACATTATAATAATACCGTGTCTAAACATGTAGAGATTGTGTTCGCTTTGAAGTAATATGACCTATATGGTACCTATACATAATAAAAATGATGATTATAATGATTGCAAATTACAGGCGCCGACGTCACCAGGTCCCCGTGATTCGTCAACAGCAGAATTGTATTTCGACGACGACATGAGTATTAGCAGAGGACATTCGGTGGAAAAGGTTCGGTTTTCAGCCAGCCGGGCGCATTCAGACGGTAAGTAGTGTTATTCGTCCACAACGATTTATAAAAATGTTACGGGCAATATGAATTATTAGACAACGATTCGTTTAGACAATGTACCCAGTTGGTGTACTTTGATCCATATATAAATGCTTGTAAAGGGTCTAAAATGTAGACAGTATAATAACAAAAATAGACCAAATATTATTTATTTTGGTCTACAATTTGTTTTACATTTTTAAAAGTACATTATATAATATTTGAACTATTTCACGAATCATGATTTGAAAAAACAATTTAATAATATTAAGTAAATACTAGATGTAATAGAAATATAGTGATACATTTACTGGCATATATACCTAGACCGTAAGGCGATGGGATTGTTAAAATCAAGGCAAGTAGAGACACAGAATCTCGTCGTACAATTGGATTATTGGTTGCTTATAGTTTATATAATAGAGCTAATGATATTATTAAATATTATAATACATTGAAAAATAGTATAGGTGTTTTGTAACATATAGATACTATAGTTACCTGCAGGGATGGAAACTGTTTTTAATTTTTTCGTTTTCGTTTTTGTTTATTGATTTATAAAAAAATCGTTTTTGTTGAGCGTTTCTAAACGTTTTTGATTATTACGATCTTGATTAAAGTTTTTAAAAATGTTATTTTTCTATATTGTTTTTTTAGAACTTTTTTGATAATTACATTTTTGATTAACTTTTTATTTTAAAAGTGCATTGGTAAAGACTAACGAGTAAAGGCGTAAAGTGAAACACTATTACACATTTTTAGAGTGAACAATAAAAATAATCATGAACTTAGAAGTTTAACATATAATTGTATAAACAACAAAAATATAAAATACACATCTAAGAATGAAAATAAAAAATTTGCACTTACGCATTGAAAGTATTTCGATAGGTAATAGAAATATTTTTTTTTAATATTATTAGTATAATGTAGGTACTATAATTTATTTTCGTTTTCCTTTTTGATTTTGTTTTTATATTTTTTTTTATTTTTGGGAATTTTCCTTGATAACGTTTTTAAAAACATTTTTCATTCCTGGTAATTACCTAGGTATAATAAAATATTAATTTTAAACAGTATCCAGAATTTCATAAAATAATGCATTTTAAATTACACTAGATTAACGAGCTTGTCTGGGTGTTATATTTATTTGAACGACAATAACACCCACAAAGCATACTAGTATACATTTTTCTATGTTCAGACAATATTAGGATAACAAAAATAGTTTACAGGAGTTCCAGTAAAAGTAGTACATTGCCGATAACCCGTAATTTATGAATACTTCAGTTAATATTGTCTTTTTATTGCATGCATAATACTCAACGACATAGACATTATTGATATCGACTTTACAGTATAGTATTTATAAGCTACATAAATAAGTATATAACATTTTAATTATCTACGTTTTTAAATTAATCAGCTGTTTCATATATATTACTTGGATTTTATTTAAATTTGATATTTTAGTCGTGCACAATGGGCTTATAATAATATGTGTTTTTATTAATTGATTTTGTTTAGAAAACGATGAAGATTACTCAGCCAGTGTAAATGCGATACTCCATAAGCGCCTTAGTGTTAGGAAAGGCAAACACCAAAAGCAAAGAAGATCGTCTTCTCCCGTGTCTTCTATGCTACCGGATGACGCCAGTTTAATATCAGATCGAAGGAGATCGTCGGCTTTTACAACCAGCTCTGGGGAGTGAGTTTCTTAGATTATAAATTATCATTCATTTAATTGAATTTGTAGGAAAAAAAGTTTAAATGGTAAAATTGAATTTTTTAATTAAGGTAAGATTGGGTCTCTGTTTCTAGTAGTATAAAAGATTCTCCCGGGGTTCCTCAAGAGAGCACTTGTCTCCACTTCTGCTTTTAGTATTTATTAATGACTTGGCAAAGTGTTTTAAATAGTGTAATTTTCTGTTGTTTGTTAATGATATGATGATGATTTGTGCACTTAATTATACAAACGACGATGCTATTATTGCACTCCAACAGGAGTTGAATAGATTTTCTGAGTGGTTTGTTTTGAATGATATTAATGTCTTTCCTTTTATCGATCCAGGAAATCTTTTAATTAGAGTTATAACATAGATTGCCCCAGTGGCGCCATTTGAGTTTTTTAATAGGGGTGCCAAAATTTAAACAGGCCAATTTTTTTTTTCATGGGGCCACTTTTTCTTTATATTAGTGAATACATACCTACTATATCTTTTGCGAGACACCGATTCGTAGCTAAAAACTATTTTTTATTATACCTACCAACGAAAAAAAGTCATCATGCATACCAATAATACGCATCTACAAATAATAATATGCTTTACCTAATTTACCTCCATACACAATAATAATTTATTATATATTTATATTTTATATGTATTAAAGTATTCATAACAAATAATATATTTTAATTTTTAGGCATAGGCCATCACCTATAGGCGTAATTGTAAATTTTAAACCAGGCCAATTAGAGACAGAAAACAAATAGGGGTGCCAAGGTACACCCAGCACCCCCCCAAATGACGCCCCTAGATTGCCCCTTACTCAAATCTGCAGTGACTCGTTAGTAATTCATGACCTAGGAATCATTATTTCTGCAGATATATATCATTTGATGCCCATATTGTGGAAATCTAAAATAAAAGCTTATGCGTTCTGGGCGTTATCAGTTGCAAAAATTAAATAATCCACTTTGTTGAAAAGTATTATATTGTTCCCTAGTTAGATCTGTTTTAATATCAGCATAGTTATTTGGAACACCATTCGACAAGGTTCTATTGATAAACTAGAAAAAATTCAATGAAGGTTTCTTCGTTTTTGTGCTTTCAGAACTAATATGCCATTTTATACTTGTGACGATATTGCTACTTTTTGTGGTCTTAAATTATTAAAATCAAGAAGTCTTTGACTTAATATTTTTATTTAAACAATTCAATAGTTATATTGATTTTCATGTAGAGTTTTTTTTTTAGCTATAATGAACTTAAAAGTGCCATATTTTTATTTAAGAATAAATCTATCCTATGTTGTACTACATCTCTATAGTAATAAATACTATTCAAATAATCCAATTTATTGTCATTTACAGTTTTACGTTAGGGAAATGAAATTCAGTATTTTTTAAAAAAAATGTATTATGTATATACTATAATCAATAATATTTAATTTTAATACTTAATGTACAAACGATGTTCACTAATTTTAGTTTTACTATTTAATTAGTATAATGTTTATTATCAACTCTATACTTTTACTATTTAGGGTGTCCTTTCTTAAAATAAATAAAACATTTTCAATAAAATAAAATAATTGTAATATTATGTCCATAGGGTTTGAGTAATTTATAATTCAAAATATACATTTAAAATACAATTCTTATAACTATTTGATTTTTATAATGTTAAGAGTGATAGGAACAACAACCTATAAGGAAATTTAACGATTTATAACTGCAATATATTATATATATTAAGTATATTAGCTGAAGTCAGATCATTATTTGAAAAGATGTTTAATTTCCTCAAAAATGTACAACTGTTTAAACTAATTAGTGTTTGTATTTATGATATAAAAAATTTAAATATATCTATTGACACGTTAAGAAATATTAAAAAAAATTGTTTACATTTTGTGCTATTGATAATATATAGTCAACAGAAAATACAAATGGTATCTGATCGCATAACGTTTTCTGTCTAGTTGATATTGTGAAAAAATAATATTGTAGAAACTCTTTATGAGTACCTGAAATGTTTCACTTATTTATTATGTTCACAAAACGGAAACGTGAAATCTGCTAAATTATTGCTATCTGTATGTTTCAACCAAAATTTATAAGAATCAGAGAGAATACTCTCTGTTAGGGTTTTAGCCTTAATATTTGAAAAATAGTCTTCGTGTCAACTATGTATCAACATACACATAGCATTTTCCTATTTATTATACTCGGACAGTTGAAAGTGTTGATGAGATGTTTTACATTTAAATATATAAACAATAGTTTTCTATATTTTAGAGCTAATATAAAATTTTGTTTTAAATTATTTTAAACTGAAGTTAAGATTTATTTAAAAACAAAAATAATTATTGAATTTCCCAATCAACTATTTATTTCTTAATTATGAAATGTAGAATAAGTACATTTAATGAAACAAATTCAAAGAAGTTTGGAAAAATTACATATACTATAAGCTGCCTTGGAACGGTTAACATGCAATTATTTTATTATAATTTAAAAAATCTTTGGCATTGTAAGAATCTCCATAATTCATTTTTTCAAATGTATTTATTGATACATTTTAGTCAGTTTGGTTTTGGCTTGATAAAAATTTACCAAATAACACTATATTGAATTTTAAAAACATTAGTAAGGTACTGTAGAAATTAACTTCAGTTTTTGAATGGACAATGTCAAAAGAGCAAACAATTTTACTAAATGAATTGTGGACGCAATAATAATGATTTTTATTTAAAAAATAAATTAAATACTTTTGCACACTATTAATTTAATTTTGTTTTGAAAGAGAAGGTCTGTGTATGTCAGATGTCAAATTGTATGACATCTGCTTTAGTACCTAAATATGGAAATATTGTCAGTAGGTGGTAATATATAGGTGCTAATGTTGCTAACCTGTGGTTAAAAAAATAAATACTTAGACCACATGATTATAAAATTACAAATTAATCTGTTATTAATATTTTGAATATAAAGCTATTTAGGAATTAGAGATTTCTTCTCATTCTGTACAGAAATTATTTTGGCAAGTACGAATAACATATAGTTAACTTCCACGTTACCTCTCAGATTCAATTGTCGTTTCAGTTCACCAGGCCCCAAGGAATACTCTATCCCGTTTAATATTTCTAACTTTTTTATAATGTCAAAACCAGTTATAAATAATATAATTTTATGTCATTTTTTTGATGTCTAAGACTGATATTACATTATCTTTTATCATTATGTAGAAACATGCTATGATAATTTTAGTATAATTCAAACATTGTAAATATTGTGCATAACGTTTATATATGTTTAGTTTTTGTTTTACACGTACATCTATAAATTATGATTTATAAAATTACATACGGTCTATAAATATTTCAACAATCTTCTTAGCGTTTTTTCATTTTAAAGTTTAACTTATATGCCTATGTTATAATATACATATACATAATATACATATATTAGACTTAAGTTATGATGTTTTCGACAAAAATATAAGTATATTTAAAATTTAAAAAAACTAAAGTTTATATATTTATTCACAGTACAAATGTACAATATAATATAACACCTATTATGTACATTGTATAATGTATATTGTTAAACTCCCAAGACCTTAAGTATATCGGTCATTGTACAATAATTATATAAAAATTAAATAACCCTATTATGTTTACAGTACGGCGATTAATATAGAAGAAGCTGGTATTTCTCAAGAGCAGATATTTGAAAATATCCGTTTACACAAAGAGGTATTAGGCAGCGTACGTCAGCAACCATGGTCTATACGGAGGAAGATGAAATTGGTTCAGCAAGCCAAAGAGTACGTGAAGAAGCACGAGGGTCAGCTGCAAGAGCGTTTGGCGATGAGTAAAAGTACGAGAGATATCATGGCGCGGTTTCACATAGTCTTAGTCAAAGTAATACGATATAATATAACGATAATATTGTTAATACTTTGATGTTGATAAAATACGCTTTACTGTGAAAATATAGCAATGGCAACACAGTAAACGAGAGATGGCCAATTTCATAAGTCAAATAATTCCATGGGAACTAACAATCAAAGAGATTGAATCCCAATTCGGCACGGTAGTCGCTTCGTATTTTACGTTCCTCCGCTGGTTATTCTGGGTGAACTTTGTCATATCCGTGTTGTTAGCAGCCTTCGTCGTCATGCCCGAAGTACTCGTAACGATTATATACAATCATATTATTATGAATATCTAAACCCGAACACCCGTATACTTGCAATAAAACAAAGCGTACCTACCCGTTAATAATAAACCGTTAATGTTTTACAGATTTTAACGACCAACAAGGCAGACACAGGAGAGCGCAAGACGCTGTTGCCCGAGGAACAGGCCACTTCTATGGAATTAATGACTTTGTTGAACTTTGAGGGAGTCCTACAGCATTCGCCCATGTTTTACGGCTACTATTCGAATCGACAAAGTTCAGACACCGGATACCGGCTACCCACGGCCTACTTTATTACGGGGCTCGTTGTTTACATTTACAGTTTCGTGGCTACGCTCAGAAAGTATATAATATTATACTAACTGGATATCTGATCGACAATAATAGTCGTTTTAATGTGCATTTGTCTGTTCGTTGTATCAATTATTGCACAGAATGGCCGCAAACTCCCGTCTGAGCAAACTGTCTGAAAAAGACGACGAGTGCATTTTTACGTGGAAACTGTTCACCGGGTGGGATTACATGATCGGAAACGAAGAAACGGCTCACAATCGTATATCATCGATTATACTAGGTTTTAAAGAGGCATTGCTTGAAGAAGCCGAAAGAATGAAAGACAAACAAAAGTAATAAAATATCCACCCAAATATCGCTTTTACCCACATGCATGACGGAACAGTTATTAAATTAAATTAAAATTGCCCACGTTTTTTATAGAAAGGGGTGTTTATATAAGCTTTTAAGGTTGCAACAGTTTGCGTCTTCTTCCATATTTATGCTTAAGCTTTTTGCCACCCTGCAGTGTAATATAAATTTAATTTTGTTATTCTCTCCTGTTTCACAGTTGGAAAGTGGTAGCTCTGAGGATATTTGCAAATCTGAATATGATATGGATGTTGGGAAGTTCAGTTTATGCTGTGATTCTCGTGGTGGGCAGGTCCACAGAACCAGAGGCTGAATCCACATTATGGAGAAAATACGAAATCACAGTTGTCATGACGCTCATTGGCACGTTTTTTCCGATTGCTTTTGAAGTGTTGGGTGTATTGGAGAGTTACCACCCGAGAACCACGCTTCGTGTACAATTGGCCAGGTAGGTCATATTGTCTATTGGTTTGCATATGACATAAAAAATTTCAGTTTTTGATAAAAGATAGAACACATACCTACTCGTACTTTTTTAAACGCTATTCACCTTTTTGTGATGTACTGAAAGTCACAAATTAATTTTTAAAATTTAAATTAAACCTTAAATTTATAGGTTCGTTCATAATTATTTTAAGATTAAACCACTTTCATTCTTGATATAGGTAGACAAAATAACTCATTACATTTTCTATTCATTTCAAGCATAGTATTCATGTTCAGTAACATAATAACAGTAAAATGGTTTGTATTTATATATTAATTTTACTTTAAAACCTATAAATAAGCATATTTTAAAATTGTTTAAATAATATTAGCATTATACAATTGATTAATTACATCGATGCATTTGTTAGTCACATAATTTATGCAAAGTTTTGAATTTGTACATTTAAATCAATGATTGATTATATTTGAGTTTTTCTAATAGTTTATATTTTTATAATCTAAAAGTAATTTTTTTTTTGTTTGAATTTGAGTCTAGCAGTTATGGCCATTAGCTATTATAGGGATTATGAATTTTGGTTGGTATAGTCGGTATGGTAAGGTTGTTCCGGGTTTTATGGTAGGTCACAAAGACACGTGTATGTGTAGTAAGGTTTTCGCTACTACGATGTCGGGTGGTCACCCATCCGGGAACTAGTATTTCAGCGGACGTAACTTACTCTCAGTCACATAGTGTGACTGATAACAGCCAACGTGCCACGCCAAGCCACAGAAATAAATACATTTTGTTGAAATTGAAATTTGAGTATTATATTTTGTTTATATTATACAAACCGAAGGATTTGATTGAATTTTGATAAATCGTTTAAATATTAGATTTATTAATAATAAACACTATCAATATTATATTATATATACAATAAAAGTCCAATATAAGTCAAGATTTAAACACACCAAAATAATAATAAAAAAATTAATTAAAGACCTGCTTGAATTTTCCACAAATAATATTCTATTAAATTATGCTCTGTATACGTTTGAATTACGTTCCACGTGTACGTGACTTTTCGTGGTAACAAAAAAGCGGCGTGATTCAATATTGAAAAATCGATTGAAAGAAATTTCTCCAAAGTGCCTGAACATGATTCAATATTTTCGCAACGAAAGTAAAAAAAAATATCTACTACAGTTAAGGAAATATTTCATGCGTCACTGCTCGCAACTTTACTTATAGTACCTATTCGTTAAATGTTGTAATACGGATGATTAGACGCTTGTGGATTTATTTGAAATACAAATCTACGCATCAATTTTACTTTGAATACAAATTGTTTTATACAAATATTTACAAAATGATAGTGTGTATAACTGTTGTTAAATTTATATAACCTGGATTGGTGACTTTTTTACTATGATTATGTGGTCCTTTATTCGACATCGGAGGACAAAAAAAAATGTGATTTAAAAGTTTAAATCTGAATGTTTCACTACTACTCACTAACTATTATTAGGTACGGTTCATAATTTATTATTCCTTGGTCATTGTAGTTATGTCATAATATATTTCTGAAAAAATCACATTTTTAGTTCAAAATAATATATTCAATTATATTTTATATAAGTTAGGTTTACAAAAAAAAAAAAAAAAAAAAAATTTATAAAACAAAACCTGTAAGACTAGCTTCGCTCAGAATATAATATAAATATTACAATTCAGGAAATTTAAAAATGATAACATATTAACATACATGCTCAAACAAAATAATGTTTACGTATAGTTAACTATGTAAGTAATAATGTTTTATATTATATAGGTAACAAAAATAAAATCCATGGGAGTCACTCCGCTGTATACGATAGATTTCGAGCGCACCTGAGCATTGAGCAGGTCACTGTAGTTTGTTTAAGTAATGGATGTGTTAAATTTGAGTTCAATGATAAATCATTGCATGTGAAAAACAATTCTGAGTGGAAACAGTGTGTCAATATCTACTTTTAAGAATATTTTAGAAAACTAAAATATATATGACACTGATAGTAATTTATTTTTCTGTTTTAGTAAAATGGGAGGTTGGACTAATTTTTTCCAATATTTTTGAATTATATTATAATATCATATTTAATATTTATTGTTCTTATATTAAGCATTATATTATAAGCCAATACTAAGGTATCTTAAAACAGTGTGAATATTTTGATGAAGTGAACGTCGTACTCATATATTGTGTTGTCTCTGTCAAGCACACGTGTAACATACTAAATCTACGTACTGTCGTCCTGGTATATTTATATAAAATATTAGAGGAGATTTACTTACTATTGGAGTTGTAAAAAATAATACAAGCGAAGAGTTTTTTCTTCATATTTTTATTTTAAAACAAGTTATATAAATTTGAAAAAAACTAATTATTTAAGTACCTATAATTAAATTAAATTACCTACACATTAAAAAGAAAAAACGATATGAAAAAACTGTTTAATCAGGTGCTGTTTATAAATTTATATTTACAAATTTCATAGGTAGTAAGTTATTTTGCTCTGATATAAACTTTAAATAAACTTACTGTCGTAAGAATCCGGTAAGATTTGCTGTGTTACTCGTGTGTTCAATATAGACACTTAAACACTATAAGCACCTACGTTCTTTTAATATTTTTTTTAATTACAAAAAAATAACGAAACTCCAAGGAGAAGTATAATGAGTTTAATTGTTTAATATATAATATCGTTCCTTAATATTAAGAACTTCGAACGCTTATAATAAATTAATTTGGTCTTATGCTAAATTTTAACGCAGATTTAATATAAATTGTATAAATATAAATTGGCACACTCCTTTCAACCATCACATATTATACAATACTATTGCACGCATTTCACAATCTACTAAATAGCATGTAGTTACAAATCTAATTGTATCAAATAAATAATAAATAATAACTATACCATCTAAAAATAAAATTATATATTATAATAGAACTTAAAATAAAAAATTATAAAAATTCGATTCTACCTAGGTATGTCAAATAGATATATTGTTTTAATATTATTCTTGTTATTACAATAACAGTAACTATTAAACACTCATACAATATATTGTTTTGTATTCAGGATGAAAATAATGGGAAAATGATTTGAAAGGCCGTCTTGATTACAGTTAAGATTTTAACATTATAAGAACTGCTCATTATTTTTGTTTTATTATGACAATGATCGTTTAAGATTATTATTTTGGTAGTATTTTTATTTGTGGATGTGTGTAGAAAATTATTGTAAATGCTATTTTTATTTCCAATGGATTTTTCGTTTATAAGTAAGGTAATTGTTAACAATTTCTAGGGACAACCGATTTATCCACTCGATTTGTAAGACACATTTAACTGCTTGATAAGTTGATTTCACGGAAACGGTCTTTATTTCAAGAATACATTTTAAAACCAGATAAAATTAAGGGATAAAATAATATTATGATTGAATTTGTTTTACTAGTCATCGTTGTGTAGGTATCGATTAGCGTCAAGTTCGAAATTATTATAGGTAAATATTTAACATGTAATATAATATTATTTACAACGTATATAGAGTATTGTAGCCATTTAAATATTAGTTTTTTCTGATTATATCCAATACAAATATCTAATTTATAATGCAGTCTAAATAGTAACATTTTAATTTACAAACGTGCTTATTTTGAAGAAGAATTTGTTCACCGACGGTGCCTTCTTAACGTTCTGTTACACAAGTTTATAGTTAGCGAATGTAATGAAATTAATTGTATAATAATATTATCATCAAACAAATTTAAAATAATACACAACCTATTTAGATTTATTGTTCAATAACTGTGTTACAATAGTATAGATTTGAAATGATTGAAAAATATTTATATTAATTTAATTATATTATACATGGTCGTTTAAATAATCTGTACATTAATTTTATGGGACATATTATGAAAGATAAATACAATATTAAATATTTTAATTTACAGTAAATTTAAAACTATTTTAAATATTAAAAGAAAATACTCAATTAGGTAATTATATTTAACCAATAAAGTATGAAAGTTGAAAGATTTTTGAAAATGTTTAGTACTAAAACAAGCCGTTTATGCTCGCACGATCTTATAATTCCATGCATAATAACAGTATATTATAGTTTATTTTATGGAGCCATGTAAAGGGATGTATATTGTACAGTTTACAGTGTACACCTATAAGCAATGTAAATGTTGATAATTGCACTGGAGCCATCCGAACAGCTAACCTAGTTAATGGGTGTTAAATGTTTTTTGTATCTTATCGTTGTTCACAATAATCACATGATATTTGTCGAAAGTATTTTCAAACAGTGATTTATTCTCAAGATAAAATATGCTTTGTTTTGTTTTTTTAAATATAATATTCGAAAGATTTATTGATTGAAAGATAAATAAATATTTTTTTTGTGGTCCAAAATTTTAATTGACACATGTATTATTGCTATAGACCGCGTTATTGTAACGATTCAAATCGTTTGATGAACTATGACGAATGAACAATTCAGTGAATTCTACTATAAATATAGGATTGTCCTCATAGGTACTTAAATGAAATTAGTATTAGAAATTATAGTTATTTATATAATTTCTTTGAATAAGTAAACCTTATACCCCTTAAAATTATATTTTAAGTAATTCGAACTAAAAACCAACTATTTTTATGTTAATATATAATTCAAAATAATTAAACTATACCTAAGTATACAAAAAATAATTATTAATAATAATATTATATTATTTAACTAACTAAAATAGTTAATATTTCAATCTTTGTCGTTTGTGTAAGTATACCTACTTTTTGTTGTTAGATTAAGTTTGGAGGTTTCTTTATTTATTTATAATATTAAATATATTATTGTTGTATAAACGTAAGTTCATAAATTTAACTCATCAGAAGACGATTATACGTGATAAGCAGAAACCAGGGAGTGTTAAAGTATTGTGTATTGTACTTATGTATTATTTCAAGGATCGTCGGCTGCAAGTGTCAATTAAAATTAAAAATTAATTTTTGCAACAATTTGTAAGTTTAAAATATATTGGCCACAAGTCATAATAATATAAAGGTGGACAAGTGGGTACCGCTCTGCTGTACAGTAGTCGTCAAGTATGTCGTTGTAATGGATGTGTGATAAACTGTTGTATATGATTAACGATTCTGAGCGGGGACGGTGCGTTAGAGTATTCCTGCATACTTTATAATAACAATATCGTTGTAGTAAAACTTGTAGCTTTAACTTATTTTCAAATAGTAGTATAGTTTTACAAGTTTTTTTTAATTGTTTTCGTTTCTATGGTGATAACAAAGCGTTAACAATTATTATCAATATTTCGGTGGTTATTTTTCGTTATTTTGGCTGGTTTTTCCAGTTAAATATAACTATTGAGAAAATCAAAAAATTACTTCTCTAAAGTAACAAATAGATTCATTTTTCTATCAAAAAACTTATGTGAAATCATATACTAAAATGTCTAATGTTAGTTATGAAAAGAAAGCTTTGATTAATTTCAAATTGAAAAACAATTCACAAAATTTTTCAAGACTAAAAATAGTTCATAAAGAGTCAGAATTGTTTGAAAATTGTAGAAAAATGCTATTATAAATATTTGGTGAACATTTTAAGAGTCTATGGTCATTAGTTTTGGAAATACAAAAAAATCTCAACTGAATATCAAATATTGTAAGAACTTATCGGTTCAACTGCTCATAAAAAAATAATTTTCCATTTCTCCATAATTTTTTTTTGTGTTATAAGAAGAATGACATATGTGAAATCTTCTTATAAAATTTTTTTTTCATCTATGAAAAGAAACTCTTATGAATTTCTAAATGAAAAAATGAAAAATTGTATCATGGCTATAAATAGCTGGAAAAGAGTCAAAAGTCTTTGAAAATTGTTTCATGTACGAAAAATGGTATTTTTAAAATTTTGTGAAAATTTCAAGTGTCTAGAATTATTTGTTATTGAATTACAACAAAATATCTAAAATTAAATTACACCAAAAAATAGTATGGGTATTAAAATTACCACTTTTTCTTCATTTTTTTTTTATTTTTCTTGACGCTTTCTTAGAATACTAAGAATTTTCAAATTTGACGTCGTAAAAGTACCAACTAGATTCACTTTTCTATCAGAAAAGATGCTGATCTCAAAAATCAGAGAATTATTACTTTCCAAAATGTTGCTGACAGACAGAAAAAAAAACACACACACATCTTAGTAAAATTAATACATTTTTTCGCTCCGCTCAGAATCTAAATAAATATAAGCCTGAATTAAAAATATTGAGCTATTATTATATAATATTAGTTATCAATTTGTAATGGTTTTAACCAATAAATTAGAATTCGTTACCTAAGTGACCTATTTAGTGTTATAGTTAAATAATAATGAACAGACTACCTATAGGGTACTTTAACTAAATTATATTATTATTATTTTAAATTATAAAATGCTGTATCAAACAGATACTGCATATCGTAAGTTTTGATTCAATTTTACATTTATAAAATTGTTAAAACTATTATATTATAATGGTCAAATTAAATATTTTTGGTACATCTTGACAAACGATGATGAATAATATACTACGATAATAAACTCTTGCAGTTTACTCCGAATACACCCCAAATTGATATTGACGTACATTTACTTCTTTTAATATGTTCCGGTTTGTTATAAGTTATAAACTATAACTTAATTAAATTCTTTCATTACCCCCAAAGCAAGGTTTATACTATGGTGTGTTAGCTTTGATTTTCTCGCAATAAAATTTAATAAATCAACTGATTTAGACTCACACACTCATCTTTGGTAATAATGACATGTGTAGTTACAAGTCTGGAGTGGCAAATACGCTCGTTCGATTCAGAAAGTATGTTCTTGTAAGCTGACGTCTCGTTTGTTTTATGTTTTAGGATTATGGCGCTGAACTTGTTAAATCTTTACACACTGACGTTCGCGTTGTTTGTGAAAATCAACGACATGGTAAGTGTATCTTAACCCCTTTAATGTGTTAATTATTTGCCGTCACGTGAATTTATATGTATTTTATAATATAGTATATATAGTTACGATTGAATATCATTTGCATACGGATAATTATGTCAATCGTATAGGGTTAATATATTCAAATTGTTATTCAATTTTATCTCTGTGAAATTGCCTATAGGTTAGGTTAACCTACCTACCTAGTCACAAAAATAAAATAATATAATTACTTTTTCACTGAAGAAAATAAATTTTCTACGTAGTGTATTTTTCAGTAGGTACTAGGTACCTACCTTCAAAGGAATATTCTATATTAAAGGGGCGACCTTTATGGTAACGAAATTTAATTATATCGAAAATACAACGATATAGTTTTCATTAGAACAATTTTAATATTACAATTTTACTACGGTAAAAATTTTAATTTCATAGTTAGGTATATAATTTATGAATTTGTTTATATTATGTAATAAAACTTTAAACTTGAGTACACAGAAAATGTTAATCAAACAGTTATTTTTTTTATATTTAAAATGTCTCGCTATTGTATATATAAAACGAATGATTGATTTTTTTATCTAGTTCTCAAATTGTACATACTCGTATTATTATACCATAAGTATGTTTATGAATGCAACAATTTATAATAAAATTGGTTTAATATATACAATAATAAGAGTAAATAATATTATTATATCGGTATTAGGATGAGGAATAGGTACGATCAATAAGATGTTATGCAGTGGCGTCTTTTTAGTTTTTAATAGAGGGACACAAAAGTTTTGACCATCGCAAATGGGTAACTTAAAAAACAACCACTTGCAAGCACATATTAATATTATAATATTTTCATTTATAATAACCATAAAACCCGTACATACATATAGCAATTAATTCACATGCACGTCCACACATCGCATGCGTCTAAATATAAATATATTCTAACTATTATTTAGTATATACCAATTTTTCACTGTGAAAATAATTTACAATATAATATTTTCCTATAAATATAGAGATGTTTTTACGCCAATATAATATAATAGTGGTTAATTGAAAACCACTAGGCACCGGCCAATCGGGATGCTTTTAAAATCAGACTGGGACAAATGCCCACCTATTGCCTCTCCCAAAATGACGAAACTGATGTCATGCCTCGCCACCCTATAGCTTGTTGGCCACCAATAATTTAATTTAAAATGTACATGTAGATACATTTCGGTATAATGTTCTCATGCATGACGATATAAACTATTTTCTACACCACACATGGTTGATAGTAAAATTTTTTTAAAGAGCATTATTCATAGTATATATTATAGATAATGCCATAGTTGTATTATAAGTGTATTTGTCTCAAACGAAATAAGGTGTTTTTTAGTATACGTAACGATTAAATTTAATAATTCGTCAAACTTAATAATTATACGCTAAAGGTTATATATAGGTTTTACCCATACGTATTGCAGAATGGATGATTATAATATTATAATATGCTCTACGGGAATGGGATTGATCACAGAAATAACTTAGAATTATCGAACGGTTGCCATTGGTAATGTTAAAATATAATTTATTATTTTATTTGTTTCAACTTAATGTTAGTTCATCTTGATACAATAATGCAACTACTCATAAATCGTTCAAGTCAAGTTAAGACGTTAAATATATAGGATCTGTATATAATTATGAATGTATCATAATATAATATACTTATTTCTAAACAAAACGTAATTATATTTACACTCAAGTTATAAAAAAAGGAAAAACCGCTTTTGATAAAAATTAATAATATAATGATTAGGTACATTAAGAGCTAATACTGATAGTACTAAGAAGTAAAAACTTTTTTTTAAAATTAAAATTTATGAACAATAAATCATTAAATTAATAAAAATATGTCTTTTCGCAAATTACGGCTTTTACATAATGCGTGAGCTAATTATCGGTTAGTGGTATCTTACAATAAAATAAATCTACTAATGGGTGTACCTATTTTTACAGATTATGATATAAAAACCACATAAACATTACAATTTAGATTTGTTTATATTTTTAGTTTCTTTATAAATCATAACTATTATTCTCACAATGTTTAATAACTTAACTTGTTCTTAATTGGTCACTGTTCAATTAATTTTTTTAAAAATTTAAAAATTTATGTTAATAAATTGGAATTTACTAACAGTATTTACTATTTAATTATATTGATTTGTCACAGAGGTACTTATGATGATATAACTTTTGGGATAAACTTACTGTAATAATATGATAGGTACTATCTATATTATACGTATTGTACTAATTCATATTTACATGTAAAGACGACCGCACTATTTTACTTAAGTTTACGTGTTGCAGACAAAGGAGCTATTGGTGTTGAAATCCAACGTATCCAACATCACAGCCACCGCGGCAACCATGGCCACCACGACATCTTCGTTGAAGACGACGTCAACTACCTCGGTATTGGTTGCGTTAGTGTTCATGAATTCCACCATGTCGAACACGACGAAACTTAAGTTGCCTGTCTCCCATACGATCGATACGCAACCGAATTGCTATCGACACCAGATAGAATGTCCGTTCTCTCGGACTTCTGTCCGGTACGTTCCAGCCGACCAGGACCATCCACAGACGGTCTCCTCATCGACAGCACCGCCGAAGTTGATTACCACTGGGGCTAAATTGTCAACGGTAATGGATCTTGGCCACAGTTCGGACTTCGGTCACAGTTCGGACTTCGTCCCAACTACAGGTATTTTCAGTATGAATCGGAATGGCACCAGATGGACTGAAGGTACAACTGAAACGACTTTCAAGACCGTCAATGATCTACAAATAACTGCTGAAGTCGTGTACTATGACGAGACGTCTTCTTCCGAAAATACCGCCACCACCGCCGAGTCTGACGTCAGTTATACGCACAGTTATGACGAAATGATGGAGAATTCTACTGTGGGTCTGGTCACAGCTGAATCGATGACGGAGTATTCGACCATGGATCTGGTCACTGCTGGGTCAACAATTACGAGTTCGACAGACGTTTCATTCGACTTCAGTTCGACCACTCCCGAATCGATATCAAATTTGACAGAAACAGCGATCGGTGAAACATTCCCAGACGAGTCTGCATTAGAGTCAACGACGAGTGTGGTCACCGAATCGACGGCAAGTCCAGACGCAGCCGAGTTAATGGTGAACACGACGATTGACCGATCAATAACCACTATAGATGACGACGATGAGCCATATAGTACGATTTCGTCTGGCGATTTGCAGTTTTATCCGGCGGACGAGAAGATTGCGTCGGCTGAAGAGAGGAGAATCGTAAAACGGATGTCGGAAGTAATTTTCAATGGGACTCATTGCTTTCAAATAGTTTGTTCACCTCCATCACCAGTTACAAATGTAACAGAGGTGCCAAACGATTTTCAAGGATTTAGCGAAGAATCGAGTAAATACCAAAGCGTATACTCGTATACATATATGTGTACTGTATATATACTAGCTAGCACCACGTATATATAGTTGTGGTCGATGTCAATTTGTGAACTGGAATTCTATAGAGACTATTAAACTTCTGCCAAGGACAGTAATTTAATCAAACATCTAACATAATATAGTTACGTTGATATGCATATATACATAGTGTGCAATACGTATTACATAACGATTATAAATAATTCATATGAGTGCGGAGTAATAGTTTGTATCCACATAGTTTGAATATAATCAGTGATTAATATTACCAGTGAAATAAATTAAATAATAAATACGAGTTTTAACATTAAAAAAAAAGTTAGTTAAAGATACTTCAATAAATGCATAAATATTAAAATTATTATTTCAGTCCCACATATAGAATTGAGTTATTTAAAATACCTTCCTATGCAGTAATATACTAATACAGTAGTTCATGTTAACTCCTAACAAATAAATGTTATCTAAGATTTTTGTAAGCTGTTTCATGAAATGTAATATTTTATATTTAGATGTAAAGAGATAATATGAGGACGAAGAGCTTTTCCTGCCGCATGTGTAATGATTTGCATTTCTTTCATTATATTATTCGTATTTGTAATAGTACCTATGATACATTTCAGTCATAATAATATATACCTACCGTCAGCTTAAATTTAGGATTTATACCAATATAATTAATATAACGTTATCAAATATTATTATCGAGCGAATTTTTTTTATTGATATGGTAGGTTAGGTACATTAATTAAAAGTTGTGGTAATATTAGAATGATATATTTTTGGCATTTAATTGTATTTTTATTATGAACGAGTTAAAAATGTGTAGTAATTTAATTGTAATTAAAGTTATATGAAACAAACCTGCTATGGTTGTTGTACAGGCGAAGCGTACGCGGCAACGACGGAACATGAAGATGCGCCTAGAGAAGACTTATCGCTTCGCGCCACTTGTTTGAATCTCCAAATTAGGCGACGATTGCGGAAGTTGTGTTGGGAGACAATGTTTGGACAAGAGTTGGTAAAACTTACAGTCATGGATTTGGTGAGTGTATAATATAATCGTATCAGAAATTGTTGTTTGTTAAGCCATTCGAGAATATTTCTAGTATGTCTGCTTTGTAGTTCTTACTTCTTTATACATTATAATATTAATTGACATAATGTGAGTATGTGCAATTTCAGACAACTAGATATTTGAATCTGCTTCGTAAATGTATGCGTGTACCTAATTCTTTTTGGAATACATTTGTAAATTAATTGTTCATAATTCATATTATATAAAAACGCTAAAAGATAATATTTTAAATCAATATAATATTTTAATAGAAATAAAATACTTATAATTTATACTGATAATTTCAGTTATTTTATAACAATTTTAGTGATATATTATAATAATATTATTTCCTTAATTTTTGTAATTATATTGTGTATAAATCATATTAAATATTTTAGTTTCACATATTTATCGATTAGGTAGTGATATAGGTACAATGTACATAATGCAACTTTTTTTCAATCAGACAAAACCTAGCTTACGTTTCTTGTATATAATATCTTAAATTGATAAATGATTATTTACATGTTTCGTTTTACTAACTGTAATAAAATAAAACGCTAGTATAGGCTACCTATATTAAAAAAAACCACCCGAGATTTTCTTAAATTGTTTAATCTGTTTAACTGTTAATTTAAATCTAAGATAAATTAGTTTTTCACGTGAGAAATCTTTCATGGAAATTAGATTCGACTTTTTGCATTTAAAATTTGTTTTTATTTGTTTCGCCTGTCTTGTCACAAGCATCTTGTGGTTTTTTTCGTTGTTTACGTATATTTCTTAAGTTATTTTCCTGTTTGATACAGTTGGCTGCACAATTTCATTAATATTTTATTCATACCAGGTTCTTGTTTCTATCCTTTAATTTTTAACGTTTTCAAGTTAATAAGTAATAAATAATAATCAAGGGGTTGTGCATTTGTGTTTTTAAACTTATTTTTTTTTTTGAAATTTATAATAAATTCATGTGTTTAAAATCTCACTATTAAAGGTTTGCACTCGCATAAAAACTGTCTCATCTCGACAAAAATAATTAATTGGTACAGCATTTATTATATTATAATCGTTGATAACACATTGTCTTAATATTACTCATCGTAGTGATTTGTATAGTTGTAGGTATAATATATGTATAAGGATTATTATTTTTCAACCATAACAAGAATATTATTATAAAATGTCCAAAAGATCATCGTGTTTAATAATTATAAGTTGTACGTTTTTTTTGTTCCTTATTGGTAAATGTATAACATTGTATTTAACAATAACATTAACACAATATTTTGGAGTATCGTATATAATATGATGATTACAAGTTAAAATATCTCCGAAAAAACATTCCTGATCGAAATATCCTGTAAAAGTATATCTATAAAATAAAACAATCAAAAAAATACTTATAGTCAATGCACTTCCTAAAAAACACTTTAAAATAAAATATATCTTATTAAAAATATCCATCTATACAAATTTAAAATAAAATGGGTTGGTTAAAAAATAATACACAATATTGACCATACAAATATAGTTATATGTATTATTTAAAAAATTAATATATATAATAAAAAATTCATATTGAGCATACATATTATGTACTAACATGTGAGAACTTAATTATTACTCATTATTTCACTCCATTATAATAATATGATAAAACCGCTATCACACATCAAGACTATAAATATAATATTGATGAGAAACACATCTAATAATCAATGGATATGACGTTTTATCTAACTGATTATTTCGGTCGGCAGAATTTTATTTCACCTATGTACTCGTAATAATCGTATAGTTGTCAGTTATGGTTTTACAATCGATCTGGAACAAACGGATGCGTCCGGCCGTTTATACGAGAGGGCATTTTTATGTGACCGAGCGTGAGTAGAAAATAATTAAATTACAATTATTTAATATTTATACGACAATAATATATTATACATATACAATATATATAATTACATCAGGATAATAGGTATTATCCAACTTTATAAAAATCGATATGAATTGATAAAAACATCTTGCATACCAAATTAACTTCTACAACAACAATATTGGTTAACCGAAAATAGTGATTAAATTAAATTTTACGGGTTTACGTTACTCGTATAATATAATACGTCATCTTGTTTTGGAATATTATACCGGAAATTCTCGGTTGCTAAAATTTTGTTCGCTATTTGGAGGTGGTTGCTATTCAGAGACTCCGAATCTAAATTGTATAAAGTTTGTAGTTGGTTCCCAATAAAACGTCCATTATTGGGAGGTGTTCGTTAGGGGAGAGGAGATTTCATTGTATATACGTATATATTTGGTAAACTAAGAGTAAGATCTAACCACTTAATTGGTGGTGTAAATTCAAACGTGAGTGAAAGCATGAATTAGTACAGAAATTCGCAGTTAAGAATTACTAAAACGTATTAATGAACACACTCGTGATTCAGAGAGTGCAAAATTGGAGGCGACGGTTGCTATTAATTGTTTGAAAAATAAAGTGGCTGAAGTCATGCAACACCAACAATACCATAATCGTGAAAGTATTTTTGGATTATTTTAAGTGGCTAAGGTAATGCTATTGTTTTAGTTGGTTAACTAAAATGTATTAACGTTGTAGAAATTGGCTGGTTTGCAGGTGGTTTTTTGAAATTTTATCGATTTCAATAACATCGGATTATTCCTAATATCTTAAAAAAATGATATTGTTAGATAATATGTTATACTACGCTGTCGTATAAATGTAAAAGATCATATTATTATTATT
Source organism: Nasonovia ribisnigri (assembly GCA_027563435.1). Lineage (NCBI taxonomy): Eukaryota > Metazoa > Arthropoda > Insecta > Hemiptera > Aphididae > Nasonovia > Nasonovia ribisnigri. Next base: position 23,287 of record JANEHU010001886.1, on the reverse strand, counting down.
ATTATTTCGTTTTTGCAGCCAAACAGCTGCGTCCATTTGTCCCCGTTCATTTACATGACCATACCTTTTTTTCTTCACAGAGTAGATATTTTTGCTTAGAGATATTGTCTGAAGGTATTTTGACCGGTGACCACATATGACATAATATGAAATACAGTCCATAATAATAATAATAATAATAGTAATAACAATGAAAATATACATTACGAATTTCAATTTATATCAAGCAATATTACTGAGGTGTATCTATCATCGTTTACGGACTTACAGTATTCGCTATTATTTGATTCTGGAATGTGGATAAAGACAAGTCAGTGCCCGTCTGTGTGTTACGCCAAGTGTGTGTTACATATGACTATTGTAAGCTATTACAGTCTATGCACTAGATATTTCATCGCGTTGTAATTTATTGTGTGGTACATGTTGTGTTACGCCACGAAGAACAATAAGAATTTATACTTGAAAATATGTTGCACGGTATTAAACCTTAAACTTACAATAGCCAATGATCGTCTTTTAATGTTACATTGACTAACGAATCGTGTATCATATTTTTATTTGACTAACCATGAATATAGACAAGAAATACTGAACTGAAAAATAAGTTCAATCATATTGTAAAATTATTAATAAATGATTAAATTAAAACTATGATCCAGTAAATTATTTGATAGAAAAAAAAGAACAAAAGGGCTAATAAGTGTACGCCTCGTGTTCACGAAAATAGGGTACACAGATAAAGTGAAGTTGTTGTACATGTGTAAAATACAAGAGTTACACAATTGTAAGTTAAAGGGATTTATGATTCAATAGCTTAGTCTCGTGTCTTGGAAACAGAATTCAAAAATATACGTAGGGTACCTACTGCAATATATTAAGAAATCAAGTTATAGAGCTTACCTTGTTTTTGTGGACACGCAGTATATTAGACAGCTAAAGACTAAGCCCCTCCTAACCATTGTGTAACCCCTCCCCCCATTACGAAAAACATGAAGATTTTTGAAGAGTTCGGTATAGATCTGAACTTCAGCTTGGCTAAATCTCAAACATTATTTGCTCTTATGTGTATTATATTTACATGTTGTAAACATAATGAAGTACCTATCTAGGTGTACATTTATGCATTTATACTTATATAAAATAAAGGTAATAATAATAATGAAACGTCATCATTTCACAAATTTAAATTTTATAATAATGTATTTGAATAATAATAAGTGTCGTCAAAGAGGCCATTAATTAATAATTATATGATTGTACTGAAACTTATTTGAATAATTATTATTGGAGTTGAAGTTATAATAGGCAACACTTAGTGGGTTACTACTATATTGAACTATAACTAAACCATAACATTGGATATCCATAAAGTTAACGAGAAGTATTAAACAAGAATTTACATCAAATCGATTTTGTATATTATTGTGTTCATAACTGATATTTGAGAATACTTATTATTATGAGGATAAGGTCCACACAATATAAAATCATACTAAGTGCACTTGAACAACCAAAAATATTGTGTATATTAACTAATATTGCATATTATAATAATTTAGATACAGGTACGCAAGAAATTTTGTCTAAGTTAAATAAAACCTTTTTGTAATATTTTAATTAGAAAAATAAAATAAGTTTTTTAATATTTTAAATCTAATTTTACAAAATATAAATAATTCTGAATGTAAATATCATGAGATTCTCAATAAATAGAAAAGTTTTTGTTTGAAACTTTCGTACTTCTAAATATTAAGCAATATGAGGACCCTGTACCTACCTATTTGATTATTATTACGTTACTCTGCTAGTATGAATATTATGTTCTAATTAAATAAATTGGGTGTACTATTAATAAATGTAAATATAAGTATATGTAAGTATGTTATACAAACAATTCAAACCTAACTTAATGTTATTGATAAAATATGAAAAATTAATAAATGAATATGATGAGGTACTAATTAAATATTCAACATAGATAACATCGATATAAGATCTCTAAAATTACGTTAGAGACGAAGAGATACTATTCGAGTGAAGAATTTATAGATTTTTTTAAGCTTAAAATCATGAGTAGATTTACGGGGTCGGTTAGAATAAAGTTTCAGATAAGCGTACATATATACCGTACAGTGTACCATACATATTACACGTGACCTGGGTGGGACGAAACGACACGAGATAGTGAAATGACGAAACCTTAACATTTGGACGTGTATCCACAGGATTTATAGTTTCTAAACAAAATATTGTGAATTCCGTTGGTTTATTTTGAAACGCGTGAAATGCATACCGAGATAAAAATAATAATAATAATAATAATACATTCAACTGCTCGGTGATATATAATGTTATAAATGATGTAGGTACATATCAAGCATGCTAGATAAGCTGATCATAATTGTATATCATACATGTGTAATTTATAACTCTTATATATACTATAATTTTTTTAAAATTTATAATGTAGGTACTAAATAATAAATAAATAACTAACATTTTTTCTCTCTTACAATATAAAAACAACATTTATGATTATACCTAATAACTGTATTAAATTATCATTATATAAAAATATACACTTATACTCGTAAATTAAAAACAGATTGACATTAATTATTATACTTGCATTGAGTAAATTGAATACCGTATAATTAGTTTCACACTCAACATTCAATAGAATCCTTATAGGCCACAATACGCGGGTTGGTGAGATAAATGGAAATTATGGGATTGTGGTGCCTCGTCACAAAACATATTAAGTGATTGTCTCGACCCGTCCTTTCATCAAAGGAACCATAAAATAAATTCACGATAACACAGACGAATTGGTATATTAAATCATTTAGATCAAAGAATTAGATTTACAGTTTTGAAATTAATATCTACTTAAAGACTCCACAAGTCATTACTAAAGTTACCACTTATTAAGCTGTTGGCCATTGACCAATATCTCTATACTTTGTGTTACAATATATTTTTGTCAACCTTTAAATATTGTATGAGAATAAGTATTGAGTTTATATGTATTTTATCTTATTTTAACTAGTTGTGAGCTTGCGTTTATGATTATAATAATAATTGTATTTTATTTAAATCTTTAAAAATATACGAACAACAGCTCAATATTAAAAACATTTTACATTCACATAGTTTATTTTTTTTAATAAACAACATATTGTTAAGTTAAATTAAAATATATAATATAATTCAATGGTTTTATAGACTATTGAGATAGTATTAGGGTGTACAAATATTTTCTTGATTATAGATTTTATTTTTTATAAACCTTCTTTGAAATTTGAAAAAAATAATATTCACTGACCTTGTTTAATCTTTATTCCAAAAAGTTTTACACGATGAGCTTTTTACTACCTCAAAATTAATAGTTTTTATCAAAGAATAAAACAAATTGCATTTTAACCAAATATATACCTTGCTCCACTCAGAATTTTAAAAGTGCAATGTGTATTAGTCTTTTTTCAATAAGACAACCTTTATTGGGTTGACTTGGACACGAATTCAATATAAATATTTAGCACCCCTGTGCTTGGGGCGGTGGCGATATATATGTTTCTTTTTTATTTAAACATCGGTCGAATGTAGAGTATCCGAGACCCGAGTTTTAAATATACATGAATTGCACATGTGTGGTAAAAACTATGTACGTAAAGTGTTATGTCGCCAAAGAAATTGTCACATGAAATCTTATACAAAAAATAAAAATAGCAATCGAAAACCTTTTAATAATTTATCTTAATAAAAACACTGTTACATTGAAAAAAATGTATTTCTATCAACAGTTGTTTTCGGAGAGATGGTAAAATGTAAATTCAATGGACCATTGAATAGTTAATAATACACACTACACATAATGTTACGCAGGTTGGTAAATAAACTTTTATATCACCAATTCAAAAAATATATGATATTTTGGAGTTAATATAGACTTCAAATAGTGATTCATCTGAGTAAATACAATACTTAATAGAATTCTCAAACCATAAACTGAATGACCGAATGTTAAGGTTTCGACATTCATTCGTTTTAATTGTTTTTTCGATCATTGACTAGTACAATTGACTTCGACAGATTCAAAATAGGTACGTGGATACATATTTATAAACGTTTTTGACGGCCAAACGAGATATATTATATTATAGTTTTAGCGAAGAAATTTTTCGAGCATAACTAATTAAAAATAATAAATATACACATTTTTGTACTGTTGTAATTTTGTATTGATTTTGTGTGGTTTTAAGGAAATATAACCGCTTTAAAATGGTTGAATAAATTTATATAAACACTCTCGAGCTCGCAATATTTTTTTGAAATTTTTTCATGACGTCGTTATAACTGTTGTGTTCGATGAGAACGGTTTTTTTTTTAATATACTAGTGTGCATACACGTGTCAAGTATACACGTGTGCAAAAAGCAAAAAACAAAAGCGTGTTTGGTATTATATCAATATTATGTGTAAAGGATAAAATATAACAAAAAGTATGAACGCATGCGAGTTTATACAAATATTATTTATCACGTGATAAAAAGTGACACAGACCATAATATTATAATATTATGCTCTTCAACAAATAATCCATACGATATCCGATGCTATAAACCATTTTTATTTCTCAAAAGTGTTTTATAATAGAAGGGCATATAAATTATTACAGTGATATAGAAAAATTATTAAAACTCCGATTATTTTATATTTGATTGATACTTATAGATTTTATTTGAGTTCAATCATAACTATAATCCATATAATATTTTCTAATACATTTGAATACTTGTTTTTAAACACTTATGTTTATTATTTAAAAATGTAAACTCGAGTGTCAAATTATATCTAACCATCAGTGTAAAAATGTATATATTTTTTGTTTCACTATGGGTTCGGACAAACTAGAAAAAGATTATTTGAGTACTAGAGTCAAAAAAATATTAATATAATAATTGAACTTAAAATAAAGGTTTGAGACCAAAAAAAAACTATATACATATATTTACTCAGTTTGAATTGAATTCTTGCTTACGAGCTTTCTTTTTGATTTGTTTTATAAACATCGGCCGTAAACGAATAGTGTCAACTATTACTACTGGTTTATGTTTTGCAGTGGAATATTATTTGTACATGTTAAAGTAACGGTTTTTATATGAAATGCGAATTTTAATTTTGTACGATATCACGTCATGTTGGGTTTTTAACTGTTTTAATTTGTGTTTGTTACCTGTTCAAGTGCTACAGGGCTGATTCAACCCAAATATCAAAGTATTTAAAACAAGCTTTTTATCATTATTTTTGTAAGGTTTCGACAATAATTTCGACGATATTCGTGGACTTTGCGCGTGCTGTGTTCGTGCGGTACATGAACCGGTGCTGGTGCTGGAACCTAGAGAAGCGTTTCCCTCAGTATGGCGATTTCAAGATCGCCGAGAACATATTGCACCTGGTCAACAACCAGGGTATGGTGTGGATGGGCATGTTCTTTTCTCCCGGACTACCCATCATCAACGTGGTCAAGTTGATGATTATGATGTACGTTCGGTCGTGGGCGGTACTCACGTGCAACGTGCCGCACGACGTCGTGTTCCGGGCCAGCCGGAGCAACAATTTTTACCTGGGCCTGCTTCTCACTATGCTGTTTTTGTGCGTGTTGCCAGTCGGCTACGCCATCGTGTGGATCGAACCATCGTGGCACTGTGGCCCGTTCTCGCAGTACAAGAAGATCTATCACATCTTCACCAATTCGATCAAGAAAGCCGTGCCAAATCCGCTTGTGCATCGTGTCCTCGACTACATAGCGTCACCCGGAATCGTCATACCGCTGCTGTTGCTCCTCATCCTCATCATTTACTACTTGGCATCGCTCACGTCGTCGCTTCGGGAAGCCAACAACGACCTAAAAGTAAGTGAAGCCGCCCAGCATGCGTCCTTTATGGTAGTCGTGAGTCGAAGTTAAAATAATATTTGTGTTGTGCACAATAATAATATTATTAATGATCTTCAGAAAAATATAACGGTAATATAATGAAATGTGAATATTATAGTTCCAATTTTCTACAACGAATTGACTAAGTGAAGTATTTAGGATTAGAATTAATATTGGTATTTTCAGTATTGTGCCAAGATATAAATCATATTAGTTTTCAACCAAGTACGGACAAATATTGTGTTGCTCAAACATTTTTTTTGCGACATTTTGGTAGAGTGGAAGCAATTTTTGAAACTGTGAAGCAATATTAAAATTTTTAATACTAAGTTGTTTGGAGGCAATGCCCTCCTAAAAAAAATCCATCAAAAGCTTAATTCATTAATATTCATAATTTTGTCAATGTTACATTATCTATACCTATATATTAATATTAATTTTATTAGTTATCATTATTATGTAGTACCACCAAAACACTTAACTTTTTAAATGTACATTTAATGAACTAGTTTGAAAAACATTACATGAGATCATTACATATTTTTTTGATTTGGAGGTCGGTCCAAGGAGTTAAGGTGACTGCCTCATTGTCCCCCATTGCTGTCTTACTGTCTTAATTACAGATATTAAGTAGGTACTTATAATATATATGCTCGAAAATATGATAATGTAATGAAATGTAGTTTACGTTGAGAAAATACAGCCGATATCATAGGGCTTGTTAGGACAGGGTGGGCAAACAAATATATATTAGATAAAGTTCCTATAAAGCACAATATTAATTTTATTACGAATAAGTAACTTGTTATTATTTTTCAGACATAACTTGGCGATACAAAACACCAGTGGGTGTTTTAAATATTTTTATATGTGGCCATATATTTTATATTTAAAATTATGCCTATAACTATTAATATATAATAACATAGTTATTATTTAACCTTTATCAGACTTACCATAATCTCAACTTATATTCTAAATGCTTTTAAATTAATTATTGTCAAGACGTTATACCCACATGTTGTACGTACTGTTGTTAGTGTCTTACAAACGTGCAACATGGCACATTTTACGTTCAGAATAATCTACTTAACTCTGTTATGTAATATTAGAGTGAATTGTTGTATAATTAAATTTAAAGGTAAGAATATTATCTAAGGTCTCATGTAAGATATTTGTTTTTATATTTTAAAGTAAGGTTTAAAAAAAATGTAAAGATAATATTCTTACCTTTAAATTGTATAATAAATGTATTCATTTAGTCTAAATAGAATTGAGTAAAAGAGTTCAATTTATTATTTTAATGTAAAAGTTGGTATGTTATGAGTTAATAAGTACTTAGTAAGGCACTAAGACGGAAACAATACACAAGGCGGGTACAAAATCCTTAAAACAATATTAAAGATTGTATTTATTTACAATTAATTATTTGTATACTTCCATGATAAATATTTACTGATAATTGGTAAATAATAGTTTTATCTTTCTTGGAATGAATTCTTTTTATGTTTATACAAAATATAGTGTGTAAAAAAGTTTTACGCAATATGTCACAGTGGTTATTGCGGCTACTTATGGTTTAGGTTTCTGATAGTAAGTTTAGAACACCTTATAAAGTCATAAGTGTTCGTTAGTTACAAGTACATAGTTAGTGTTGTTGATATTGACATATGTACATATGTATTGTTTATAATATTTATTAAGTAGGTAGTTAATATAGATACTGGCCAATATTAAAAAATAGCTACAAAATATAAATGTTACCAAATTATTTTTAAATTTTTATTATGGAACTATAGTTGATTGAACTGTATTAAAATACGTTTAGAAACCGAGAATTCAGTACACTCCCGGTGTCAGCTTATATAATCTGTTTTTATCTGTGAGGTTCCAATAATATAGTACCTTTTCTTACTAACTAAAGAACCACGTGAATATTTAATCAATGTTTAACTTGAATTTTACAAATTGATCTAAGATGTACGAACATTATAATAATATGTACAATAAATTCTAAATAACACTAATATAACTGTCATATAACTGCAGAAGTGTATGAATAACGGTATAAAACATCTGCTAAAACAGGGCTACAAAGAACCTGTGAATAATATAAGTACCTAACACTATTATATACGTCATATGCCCTTATCTATATGTGCCGACCTGGGATCGTAGTCTACTGGGAATGGGCGACGTGTTTGGCTGGACCTTGTGGTTTAATATAATATAATATTAATACGATTTTGTTTATGAATACTATACACCAATATAGGCAATAATAATACACTCCCGAATGTCCAGACTCCTTCTGCTGGAATTTCGTAGCACTGCTCATCAGCATACCACTATTAATAATAGGTACGCACTAGTGGATGGAGATGCGAAAGCGGTTTAATCAGGAATCGAATGAAAAGACAGGCGAGGAAAAAAGATCGTTGGTGACTGCGTATTTCTAGAATTTTTTTTAGAATTTTCTAGACTTTTCAAGTCTTTTACGATGAACAAAATTTAAAAAACTCAAGAACTTCACGCTAGATTTATGAACTCGACAATCGTTGAAAATCTGAAAAAATGGCGGACGCAAATAAAACGATTGCCACCAACCGTTTTTTCTCTGTTGTTGTCTCGCCATCAGATTCTCAATGATTTTTGAAAAACACCGTTTTCTGGTTGCTATTTGCGGGCGCGTAAAGTGTAATGTGCAGTGCGTCGATATACTAACAAAATGAGTCTTGCGTATATTATATTTGCGACTCTCATAACTTCAACGCGTAGTCCGTTACCCGTAGATTAAGAGCTTAGGATAGTGCTTTAAGAACAAGCACAGCATACCTACATTATCACATAGGTATTTGTTTAGTATTTACAGGTTCCTTGTACTGTGGCGTATCTACGACTATTATTTAAAATTTAATGTATTGTAGTTGTATTGTAATATATCTATATATTCTATACCTCGATAAAACCATCACATAAAACCACTAAGTCCTTACATAAAGTAAACAAAATATTTTAAAAATTGTCTCTCATTTCAAAGTTTAAATTTATTTGAAAATTTCAGTTTAGATTAGAATTTGTATAATTGTACGTTTAGATAAAGCATAAGAACGAGCTTCCAATCTGTCGTATTTTTATGTGGCATATGAGGATTACTAGGTTGAGAGGGGCGGGGGGTTGCTTTAGGTGGATCTATTTAATTATATAGCTCGGTAAAATGAATTCAAAAATTTAAATTTATAAGAATAGGTGGGAGAAATCAGCACATTGGCTCTAAAATTCTCAAAACGTGTTTATTTTATTGTATGCTAATTATATCTTATAAGAAAAGAAACTTTTAATTTAAACTTAATAATTAAGGACAATCAGTTCTTGCAGGATTGTTTTAATATGCGATCAAAATTCAAAACAATGTTTTCACTTGCTTAGTTGGACGTAAATAATAAGAAGTTTGCTTTATAGAAAGTTTACTCAGTCGTTGTGCTACACTATTAATTAAAACAGAAATCTATACAAACAATCAAAATGTATTGTTAAATTTATACAATTGTATACACACAACTGCTCGCGTGTATTAAAACTTATGTGAATAATAAGGGATACAGAATGACGGAAGAAATCGATTTATCCTCATTGTTTACAAAACACATCACGATAATATTGTACAATATATGATGAAAGAGTGGGCATTTTAAATGAATTATGCAATAAACGTTGTAAACTTAATAAAAATAAATTAACGGTTAATACAATACAAATGTGAACATTGAACTTATATTATTTTGGAATATAATGTATAAGACATAAGTATAGGTATATAATACTAATTTATTGACGGTAAAACGTCTGAAATTTACATTTCCTCTTCACTGTAATTCTAATTTATTACGTTACCTAGTTGAATGTATAAATGTTAAATTGATTGTCACCGAAGAACCATTTAACGATAAAATTACTTGATACTTTATTGTATAAATAAATATATTGTATTTATGCACGTTTGTTTACCAGATTCATTACCGGTTAACATTCACCAAACTGTTTTCGCATACATATTTGATGACCCATTATTATCTATTTATTAGTAATTTACTAATATAATATAGGTTCACTTTGCGGAAATTTAGTTTAAATTAAAGTCGCCTTTTTTAACAAACGTTCAAAAATATTATGTATATTACTCATCAATAAGTTAAGACAACAACACAGTCAGTAAAACTATAAGTAATAATAAATGTTTAAATTAAAAATAAAGCTATTATTTAAGTAGACAAACAAATTTGCATAAACACATTACTATCTTATCAGTGTTTTAAATATAATTGTTTATAAATATTATCTTTTGTGCAATAAGCACAAAATACATGTCTGGTATATACATTATAAAGACAAAATGTCAGTTAATAATAATCAAAAACAAGGGTAATATGTATATATTATAATGTATATTAATTGAATTAAAGTGCTTTTATTAAAAAAAAAAATAATAATTAAGTACATATATATATTATATTTGTATAATATACTTGCTAACAATGTATAATAAAATAATAATAACAATAATACGATATTAAATTATAGTAAGAACATTATTATTCCCGGAATAAGAATACAAGACGGTTTTCGTGAATGTTTCAAACATTTAAAACTATTGACTCCAAAAATAGATTGCAATAGAATAAAATTTAATTTATAAACTAGTAGGTAAGTAGTTTTAAAATAATAATTAATATAAATTCGTTCTAATAGTACAAGGCTTAAAATGGTATTAAGTACAATCCTCAAACATGAATTATTAGTGGTGGATAAGTCCCCGCGGGGGTTCCGCATCACCCGTCTGAATTATTTTAGCTGCACTTAGATGAAGTGACAGGAACGCATCCGGACGCTCCGGGGCTATTTGCATGTGAAATCACATAATATGTTACCGCCTCCCCTAGTAATGATAATAATTATCGTCCCCATGATATTCGCAGACCCAGCTGAGACGCGAGCGGACAGAAGAACGACGAAAAATGTTTCAGTTAGTAAACAGGAAGAAGAACGGTGGCGGTGTCGACGACGACGACGACGACGATTACACGTGCATGGACACAACGCTGGCAAAGTGGAGACATATAATGCCAGACAGCAAACTGCAGACAGACCTTCCTAGCTCCGTGTTTGAAATCGCCGAGAAAAAGCTCACGGGTAAGACAGCACATGCCTGAACTAATATACTTATACTCAGGGGACGTATCGCGATGCTATACGTCGGTAGGTATTGGGAATCAGTACCAAGTGGCCCATTTTTCACAGTCAAACTGCCTTAAAAAATATTGCCATAGGCATATATATATTTACTTATCTAGAAATAAAATAAATACAGTTGTCCATTTCAATATTTTTCTTCGGTCTTTTTTTTTTTTTACTCAAGCTTATTGAATAATAAACCATTATTAAACGAATAGAAGAAAAATTAGTTTTTTGAAATATTCATTGAGGATATACTATGGTTTTTGGAAAAAATGTATTGTTTTCCAGTCTTGGGTTTCTAAACATATGCTTAGAACACCTTATATTCCTGTTGTGTCCGTCCGTTAGTTATCTGTAGCACTTACATAGTTACGGTTGTTGATATATAGTGCTCATTTTTATTTATTTATTACCAGTACATACCTAATTATGATTTCTGATATACATTGTTAGTTTTTATTTACTTATTGTACTTAGTTAATGCACATAAATTGCATTTGGAATTATAATTAATTGCGTTGTACTAAAATACTTTAGAAACCGGGAATTTAGAACTCTCTTACAATGAGAGCTTTTCTAACTTCTTTTTGCTATAACATTAAAAAATTAAGTGCTGTATTAAAAATATGATGATTCCATAATTTTCGACGTAAAAACATACCTATAAAAAAAAAACTTAACTAAACAAATAAGGGTCTTACATTTTTAACGACCACAAATTATTTCCTTTTTTTTGGTTATAACTTCCATTATAAAAACAAGTTAAGTTTTTAAACACTTTCAAATGCAGTGCCTAACCTAACGTAGATTTAAAAAAATTCAAAAATGAGAATTGGTTAGGTTATCTATTACATTCATCATCTATTGTTCCTTTATATTGTGTTAAATAGGGCTCAGATTTCGATACATTTGTATATTTTCTAAAATGCTTGACATGAATAAACATGATACTTTCCTAGATACAAATGTGTTTCAAGTCCACCCTAATCATTATGCTAACAAAAAAAAATTTGTTTGGTAATTTTTCGCACTTTTTGAGGTTTTCGACGTTTAAGTGCATTTATAAACTTTTTAAGCCTTCATTTATTTTTTACCTTTTTCTAGTAACATAACGAAAAAAATAACATATAATATATAAATTTACATATCTTACCATAATAACATTTAATAATCTGGTAATCATCTGGTATTTAAATAAAACGATTTGCAAATTTATTTTGATTTCTGGAGAATCCTGGGCCAATTCAGGAGAATTTTTTTAGATCATAATAATGTATTTTTTGAAAGGGCATTTTTTGATATTTTTAAAAGCATTTCTCGATATTTTTACCGGCATTGAAAACCAAGCCCTAGTATTAAATTATAATTGTGTACCCTATTTATTCTGGCATCGACCAAGCTAAAAAATGTTTGAACAATAAGTATGTCTACCAGTTTTATTATAATTATTATTATAATAGATACAAAATTATTAAGATGAACGTTTCGTGCATTAGGTAGAAATGTACAATAAACATGATCTATGTATAATAATAAAATGTATCAAATATCAATTCAGCTATTATGGACTGTGGACATAACAAATACCGATTGTAAATATTTATCACAATATAAAATCGTAAGTTAAGGCAGTGGTTTCAGTTTAACGTCGGTAATGCTTATATATAGTATACCTACTGTATAATATAATGCATTATAATACATACAACATACACGATATTCCGATTACCGTTGGCGTTCAGTGATAAAAACTAAAAAGGCACTCTGATATGTGAGATTATTATAATATAGACTATATTATAGTGACATGTAGTAGTATATAATAGTAGTTATAGGCGTATAAAGTACAAATCTGTGTACGTACCTTTTTTTCCCATGTAAATCACCATAACATGAGGACTGAACTGTTTGCACATTGCTCAGTCTCGGTTTATTAAATGAATAATTTTTTACATCGTCGGTTGACCTAGGTGAGACCCTCGACTACTTTCCTTAGCGAAGGCTAGTTTGTATGTGTAGGCTCGGGCCCCAACTGGGTGCACAATAAATTTACATTTGCTTAGCCACAATGCTGTACAGCCGAGGCATTTTGATCATTTTAATATAATATTATTATTTTTGATATTTTTTGGTTGAGATGTCTTCTCAGACCGACCGAAGTCCGCCGTCCTAGACATCTCGTTCTCTTCCAGTGATTTTTCTCGACCCGGCTTTGATACCTGTCAGTCTCGAAATCTCGTTCTCCATTGAGTTAGCTCCTTTTCTCAGCCCGGCGGGTTAGCCTCGATTCCTTTGAGGGGTTCGCTAAATCTTTGTTGTTTGCTCTTTGTTGTGGTTTCTGCAGTGTGGTTTCCTTCAGCAGCTGTGTAAGTTCCTGTAACCATAAATAGACACGTGTTTAACAATATATACAAGTAGCATATACGTATATATAGTTTATACTATACGTATTATAGTAGTAGTAGATAATATAGATCAGCGATAAACATAAAATGATAATCGAAGGTGCCGCCCCCGGTTGTCCGGTTAGGATAAACAAAACCCTTATACCAATCCGGTAGTATTTAATAATTCAAAAGACTGAATAAATAACGAACTCGCGTGGCGGGATTTAGTGAACCGCACGATGCACGTACCAATATAACTACAACTTAATAGTGACAGTATAGTGCGTAGTTGTTAATGACAAACTCTCGCGTCCGAATGGACACGGCCGATTGTATGATAATAGTTTATCGATGCAGTCATTTTCCGAAAATTTAATTTGTTTTATGAGTAGATAGGTATACTAGATTTTAGTTGTACGAAATATACTTGTTCAATTCTCATTGTTGATGTGTAGGCAACCAAATTAACTTGTCTTTCAAGTATTTTTTATTTACCGAATGAATAATAATAATTATATTACCTATACTATATTATTATATTGATATGATCAGAATACGTTTTAAAAGTTTTGGTTGAATCTTCTAAATTCTGCATTACATTATCATGATTATTGATAATACGACGTATGTATAACAATATTAATCATCAAATGAATAATTAATAAATTAAAGTTTAAAAATTTAGTTTGGTTTTATTGCTGTTAACGCGGGCAAGTGAAAAATATAAGTGTTTGCATTTTAATAAATCTTAAAGCACTTTTAAATGTGTAAACATTTATTGAAGTAATTTTCTTTTTTATAATCATTATTATTTAACAAATTTTAAATTTGTCACTTCATCTTATCAACAATTTTTCTTAGCATAAAAAATGGCTTTAATCTTCATATGTATTATTTTAGACTAATAAATAGGTATTAAAACGTTGTTCTTAAACTAAATATGTGATACAATGTTAAATTAAAAATCTAACCGTTTCACAATTATATGCTTAATTTTAAATAATACCATTAGGTTATAATAGCAATATTATTATAGGTATCTATATTGTCCATTTTATACTAAGTTGAGAAAACTTAATTTAATTATAAAACTGTCAATTTCCTGCCTAACAACAATTTGATTTATATTGTTATATAAATTAATGAATTGTTTGTGGTATATTTAAAATAGGTAAGTACTTAAGTAAGAAGAAAGAAAAAAACACTGAATTCTTGAAAATTTGTTTTAAAATTTAAAATATTAAGATTTGTAAAATCTTTATAGAAATATTGGATTTAAAAAATTAATTTAAAAGTATAAAGAATTCGTTTAGAAGTACGATTATTATGAATATAAATTAGGCTTCAAAATTTTTTTTGAATAACTAATATAGGTACTGCAGGTTAGGTTAGACGATGTCCGAGTTTTCCCGATAAACCTATTAAACCTGAAAACTAGCTTATTATTTATTATTATTAAGATTAATAATATTCCTACATAAAATAATAATTTTTAACATACTAGGTGATAATATGATTATTTTTTAGTTATTAAATTTCTAATTTAAATATTTAACATTTAACCATCACCGTTTTTTGTATTATATACAAAATGCTTTTCATAAATCATCGCACTGATTTTTTATGTATGGAAACCAAAATTAGATTGTAGTAATTATAGTAGTACTGAAACTATTTTTTAATTATTGCAATGGTCCTATATTAACTGATACCATCAGTAATTTTTGGAGACTGATAGAATAATTGTTTTCAATTATAACACAGAAAACGAGGTGTTGGACAAAGTGCGTGAGAAACTCGTACACATGGAAACGGAGGATCAGCAGCCCGAAAATAAACACCATCCAAGTCGAGAAGATCAACAGCAACCACAGCACACAAAGCTCCAACGTAGTCATCACCACCATCAGCCACCCCAACTGCAACACCATCACCATCATCACCACCATCACCAGCAACATCTCTACCACCACCTCCGACGGCCGTCGAGAAGTGAAGAGCCACGGGACACAGCGGCGACGTTGCGCAAGTGGAAAAAGTCCAAAGTGGTCAGGCATCCATCGTCTGAGTCCGAGTCGTCTGATCAGTCGGAAGCGGTACCGGAAATCCGTGAAGCAGTCCAACCTCAGGTCGCCGCTGCCTCACACGTTTCCGGGTCACATCACAGGACCACAACCACTGAACTTCCAGTCGGAGGCACCGTCGTCGAGGGTGGAGGTTCCGTGACCACCGTAGATCAGCCCGTCAAGCAGAGAGCCAGGCTCAAGTTGGCGCAGATATTGTACAAAGAGGCGAGGAGGAGAAGACAAAAATACGTAGAGGAGCTGCAAAATCAACAAGAATAAATAGAATACAACAGATTTAGTCCGTAAGTTGTCTGCGAGTTGCTTTTGTTTGATTTTACCTTTTTTATACGAAAGTTATGTAGGATCATTTTGTTTTTGAATCACGTGTATCGTTTTCTTGGGCTGCAGCAGTTATGCATAACATGTCTTCACCAATAGTGTACCTACCTTTTTAATTTTCAACAAATAAGATATTGACCATGTTTCTACCAAAACAATTTCTGTACTTCGATATTAAAATTTGTAATATAGTAAGTTTATTTAAAAATATTATAAAATATTATAAAATATCAAGAAAACAGTATACCTAATATTATACATTTTAATAAAATAATATATATAGATAACAATAATAATATCATTCTCTTTATCGGTACCAAAGTCGTGAGTTTGCCTAATAAGAACCTATATATTTATTTATAAAATATATAGGTGGTCTATAGGTGTGTCCATGGACAAAAGTTAGGTGGAGCGAAAAGTATAAATTCAATCATATTGTTATTTTTTTGCAAGATATATTTATATATTTATCATCACAACACATCACAATGTAGTATCATTACAAGTATAATACATTTATGATAGATTTATCACAGCATTGTCATATACGAAAATAGTATATTTTGGTTTCTATTTTCTTTATTTTTGATTCATATTTGCCGAAACAAAATCACTGTATAAGTCCATCATTAAAATTAAAATTTTTAAAAATAATTTATTAGTGCAACTTTACATTGTGGTACGTAGGTATTAAGTACCATAAAACTTTTAAGTCTCTACCTATCATAGTTTTTGTTTTACGTTGATTAACCAGTCAAGTCATATTTTTTTTATTTTTTAGATGAGTAATTAATTATAATTACTTTAATACTTTATGACAGCATCTAGAAACGCCAAATTTAATCTATTTGCACCCTTCACATAATAATGAATATATTATATTTCAAGTATCATTTCGATTGGTCCAGTAGTTTTGTAAGAGATAGTGAAATGATAATGTAAATTACTTTGAAATATGAGATATAAAGGCTACAATTCTCTCTATCCAAAAATAAAAATTGACGGTGTATAATTATTATTCTAATATATATAAAAAAAAAAGATATTAAAACTTAAAAGTGCCATCAAAGTAGAATTAGAAAAAAAATGTAAACTATAATTATAAAAGTAAATATATTTTTTACTTTTGTTTATTAAACAAACTGACATTTAATTAATCGAATTTCAAAATAAAACTATTTTATACTTAAAAAATTAATTTTTATATGTTTGTCCATTCAGTGCCAATGCGGGGCTATTATTAGTGTTAATTAATTTTTTTAATATAATTATATAAAAATTATTTTATTAAAATGTATAATATTATACTGTATTTCAGTAGGTACTATATTATAAGTTTATCTACCTAGTGTTTTAAATAAACTTACTGAATTACTGCTTTTAATAGTATAGAAATTGCTGTAGTGGTACATCACCACTCGATGTCTCATTTAGTAAAAGCGAGTATCGGTAGAAAAGCAAAAGGTGTATTTTTGGAGGTTATAATATACCAGAAATTACCTACCTTTAAAAAACTGTACGTCATTCGGGTATAACAACCATCTGAGCCCATTTTAGAAATGTTATTTGGTATTCAATATTCCAATTTTGTGTGTATATCGAAAGTCTTACAAACTGTTTGGGAACACAAACAATAATATATTTTTTATATAATTATTTGTAATTATGACAGAATTTAACAATTTATTTAATAATAATCTATTTTATGATATACACAAATTAATGTTTGTCTGTCTGTCTGTCTGTATGTCCATTATGCATTCCTTAATACCAATTTTTATGAAAATTTTTGTGTGTTGTTTTAAACACACAATTAGACTAGGTAGGTCCAACCCGGGGAGGTGCTCAAACGGGGATTTTGAGATTTACGGTGGAAATTTTTGTTTATAAACAGTTGCTATTGGTTATCGGAGAAATAATTAGTAGAAATTAGTATTTATTATTTTAATTATTGCCATTGGTTAATCGTGCAGATCAAGTGCTAGAATGCATCAATTCGAATTTTCAGACATTGCCTACAATTGATATGCTGTTGCACATTGTTCGAGATCCAACGTAGTCGGTTAGGAGGCTGAGTTGCAACTAAATGGAGTCCAACAAACATAATTTTTTTAAAAGTTGTAATTTTTTACATGCAACGAAGTGCGTGGTAGTACAAAATAAACTATAATATTTAGAAAAAACGATATAATTAGGTATATATATAGATTACCTATTGGTTACTTTAGATAGTTTTATAGTTTTATGGATTATAATAGTTAAGATATTCAATAAAACAAAAAAACGATTGGGTAAAAATTAAAAATTAAAATAGTTATATTATATTAGTTAAGATTTAAAACAAGTTGTTATCAATATTATTCTTTTTGGGCGAATACGATTTATTACATGGGTACCACAATATTTGTACTCAAACTCTGTCTAAACTAGATTACATATTTTTTTAAATACCTATGTGCCCAAATTGGTGGTAAAATATTATACACAATTTGCGCAAATGGTTAGTAGCCCTTAATTTTTTTCATGATATTAAATAATATAATTCAAATTAGGTATATAAGGAGTAGGTAGGTACCTTTTATTATTGTGAAATGGTAGAGTATCGTTTTATTTATCGTATTTCCTGTGAAATTAATTTGAATAAATTTGATTAATAAAATTTTATCAGTTTAAACAATTGATCTAAGCATGGGTATCAACAATTCAAAAACATTTTATCGAAATATCCATTCGTAAATCCAATGTAGGGCACTAGGACACGATCATATAACACATATTTTATGACCTAGTGAATTGATGTGGATAAAATTTGAACCACCTTAGATAGTAATTTAAGTACACAGTTTAGAGTTGACTGAGCATTTTCTGAGATGACGATTTTTGTTATTACCTATGGTAAATAATAATATGATGTACAAAAAAACTAATATAATATGATACTCGATGTCAACACACCCATTTTTATTTAATTTGTGTGGTTGAACTCATAGTTAATTTAATAAATAAAATAATAATTAAAAAAATTTAATATTATGTATGTTTTTAAATAGTTGGTAAATATAAAATAGGGATAATACACACAAACGATAACCGGGGATTTACTGTAAACTATATACCTATAAATGACCGAAACGGTCGTACTTACATCTACACGACCTATAATTTCATTAATATTTTGTTTTACGGTTTCAGAGAACATTCTTTTCGGAAGCATCGGTTGGATTTCGAATTTGTAATGAAATCTAAAAAAATCTTACTCATTATATTAGGTACATTAAAATATTATGATACATATTATTATATTTTATTTTATATACTGTATTTAAGCAGTGTAGGTTTCAAATGGCTATTTTCTTAGCACGCTATTGTTAATAGTGTACCTAGTTCAGAACTATATTCTATTATTAAATATCTGCACGTCACTGTTAAAAATATATACCATACTTAAGTCTATATATGTATTGAGATTTGAGGCTATATTGTAATCGTGTAGTTTTTGAATTCATATATTATTAAAAACATAATCATTTACTAAAACAATTTTAGTCATAATCGTTTAACTGTGAATACAATTTAAATTTTTTCTTTTAGTGTTTTTAACGTTTAAGTTTTAATACATTATTGATCGTTATGTTGATTTAACTTTTTCTCTCCAAGTCACCCATTTGAATAATATATATTAAATAAATAAATAATTAAATAATATATTATATATGTATACACCGTATGTCCACAAAAACAGGGTATACGGAAAATGTTGAGTTATGCACAAGTGCAAAATACTCAAGTTAAAAATTGTCATAAGAATTTAGTAATTTATGCTCCAATAGTTAAGTCTTATGCCCCACAAATATAATTAAAATATATGCAAATGGTACTGAGTAATATAATAGTAACTCAGTTATCGAGTGTACCCTGTTTTTGAGTATACACGGTATATATGTGTATTTCATAACCATTATAGCATAAAATATTGTATATATTTAAGAGGGTGTAACGTGGGTGCGGTCTCCAGCTGCACTCTTCGTCTATCGACTATCAGATACACATAATATTATATTATAGTACATTGATATACCAATGAATTTTAATTTATTATTTTGTGATACGTATACTTTTACCATATTACCATATAGTTATACAATTAGAGTAACATGATATGTAAGTTCAAATAATAATAAGTCACACATTATATTACCTAAATTTCTATGTAGATATAATATTTTTCAATATTCAATAGTAGGTACATTTAAATAAATTAAATTAATAAAGTTATTAGAAGTAATCATGTAAGCTATACATTATAAATTATAGAGATTTTTAGAATACGAATATGACTTCAATATAACATCTGTTAAGTTAAAACTTAAATCTCGTCAATAATATAAACCATTAAATCCAATTAGATTCCTTTAAAATTACCAGCTTCGTCACACGCCTGCACCCTAAGTTCAAAACGTTCTCAAGGTTTTGTAACCAATTTGTAATGAAATATAACCACAGTAACTTTTTTTGTAACTTATGAGGAATTTCATAATTCCAATTTTCTATACCACGTACCTTTCAAAACGATTATTTTGACATAGTAAAAAATGTCCATAAAATGTATTTTTGTGGTATTTGAGTTAAGCCATGAATCTTAAATTTCGAGTAAATTTTTTTTACAAAATTATTAAAATATGTTATGAAAATTCTAGTAAAGAAAAACATTTTAATAAGTATAGGTACTAGCCTACAGTAGCGTATCTAGGATTTTTTCAAGGGGAGGGGGGATATAAACTTTTTATTTTTTAATAGATATTCAACATACATACGTCATATTATATTCATATTATTATATACATGTTGTATTGTGTAGAAAATTGGGTCCCCCCTGGGGGGGGGGGGGGTGGATATGATCACCATATACCTCTCTTAGATACGCCACTGCTATCTTAACCAGTAGGGCCATGTCACAGATGATGCCACGCTGGCATCCGGCTAACTTAGAATAGTTTCTACGAGATTTTATCCAAGCATTTTTGGTTATATTTGGATATAACATTTTACAGAAGCTTGAGAAAGTTTCATACAACAATTTGGGGTTCTGCCGTAACGATATTTTTTCTGATTAAAACAAATATTTTGTATCATCTTATTGTGTTTGTCTCATTTGTTTATATTATCACTAATTTTTGTTCTCAATCAGGAAATTCTATTAAATTAAAGGTATAAATGTATAAATAATAATAATTATTATATAATATATTATATTGGTCGTGATAATAATTTATATTTTATTAAAATTATTAAATACATTATATATCATATTTTGTTGTTTAATGTTACTCTCCTGTAATGTTTTTAATTATTTTGTATAGATATATTTTTTTTAATTTAAAAATGTATTGGTTTGACAATAATACCTACCACCTTTAAGTATAGCTTGTGGCGGTGGTAGAGAGTTACATTTATACATGTTACATATTATAGATATGACATACATTTTACAAAAAGAAGATATAAAAAATAACTGATCTTAGACTATGTAATATTAATTATTGATCTAGCCTTGACCAAGAAATTATAGGACCACGTGTAAGTACTATTTTTAGTTCAAGTTTAATATAGAACATTGTCTAATAATTATGAGTGTGAATGTACGCGTGGGAAGTGCAAATTCAGATTTAACATACATTGGTCCACAGAACACCAGACATTTAGAAGTTAGTGAACCCTTGTAACATTTAAGTTTACGTGCGTGAAGTTGGCACCACCACTTTGTGCTACAAACTTCTAACCTCGTAAATATTTTGCAAATTGATCATAGCACTTTTAGAGTTTAACCACTGTGTTACAACTTCTAAATAACCTCGGCAAATATTTTGCAAATTATTTGCTAAAATTTGCTATACAATTTTTAGAATTTGCATACCCGCTCAATCCACGCAAAAAAAAATTTTCTCTTGGTGGTGCCAACTTCACGCTGGCACCACCACTTTGTGCTACAAACTTCTAACCTCGGCAAATATTTTGCAAATTATTTGCTAAAATTTGCTATGCAATTTTTAGAATTTGCATACCCGCTCAATCCACGCAAAAAAAATTTTCTCTTGGTGGTGCCAATTTCACGCTGGCACCATACCCACCTACAAACTTTAAACCCTATGTAAAATATTTTGCAAATTATTTTTATTTTTATTTTATTAATTTTAAAATATTATTATAATATTCAATAAAAAATCTAAATTCAATAAAAAATCTAAATTTCATAAAAAATCTTTATTTCATAAAAAACATGTTCAATAAAAAATCTATATTTTATTAAAAAAACCTATAATTTTGAAAAATCTTTATTTGATAAAAAATCTAAATTCCATAAAAAATCTTTATTTCGTAAAATATATCTTCAATAAAAAAATCTGTTTGATAAAAATCTAAATACATTAAATCTATATTTGACAAAAAAATTTATTGAATAAAAAATATGATTTTTTATCAAACAGATTTTTTATTCAATAGATTTTTTATTAGATATAGATTTAATGTATTTAGATTTCTTATTAAACAGATTATTTATTGAATAAATTTTTTATTAAATATTGATTTAATGTATTTAGATTTCTTATCAAACAGATTATTTTATTGAATAGATTTTGTATTAAATATAGATTATTTTTTTTAAGTTTAGATTTTTTAATAAATATAAATTAAATGTATTTAGTTTTTCATCAAAAAGATTTTTTATTGAATAGATTTTTTAATAAATATAGATTAAATGTTTACAATTAGGATTACAAATATAATAATGATAGTACATTTTTTATCAATTTAATATTTATTTTTTTTATTTCAAATTTTTTATGAATTTGGTTATTTTAACATTCCTTATTCAATTTCTACTTTTTAATTTTGCATTTATATTTATTGAATGAACATTAGGCTGCAATATCGTGCAACTTATCCACAAAAATTTTTGAGTGAGTTTTTTAACTTTTTAATTTTAATTTTTAAATTTTTAATTTTTGCTAAAGAATTACTTGTCCACAAAAATTAAAAACTATTCCGCAAAATCGCGTGATTTATCATCAAAATGATGGCATAGTAAAAAATGAAGTAGGTTAATTTTTTAATTTTTCGAACCATTTCACCAGCATGTCAACAGTTATTTTAGATTTGCTAAAAAACTATTTGTCCGCAAAAATTGAAATTTAGTCCACGAAATTACGCAAATTATCCGAAAAATAACGTATATATCAAAATTGGAAAAATCAAAAATATACATGCTGTCGAAATGGAGCTCAAAACAAAATTATTTTGAAAAATAATTTGAATAGAAATAAA